>VZUI01041748.1:0-104370 GCA_013401135.1 Cettia cetti
TTTTTCGGGGGGGGGGGGTGGGAAGACATATTTACAATTCAGAGCAGCAAGATCAAAACTATTTGGTATTTCAAGAAGTTGAATTTTAAGAAGGTTGGTGCAACTAAGCCAAAAAAGCAAGGCTTACGCCCTGAGAGTGCAGGTAGTCCACAGTCCTGGTGATGGTGCACAGCACAGCGCTGGCCTCCCGCTCGGAGAAACACTTCTGCCGAAGGATGCGGTCCAGCAGCTCGCCTCCCCGCATCAGCTCCATCACCAGGTACACGAATTTTCCATCATCATAGACCTGGAACAGTAACACAACAAATCAACCTCTTGGACCCATCAGCTTGGTAAAGGTTGGTCCTTTAATCGCAGTGTTGGCTTGCTTGTGTGTGAAGCTGCAAACAAGAAAATTTGTTGTCAGCAAATGTGTGGGAAATGGGCTTTTACGCTCAACAACTGAAAACTTTACAAAATGATTTAAATCATCACTTTTTTCTGGTGTCTGTAGCAGCTTGCTGACTTGTCCACACAGAAATGTAGCCTTCTTGTTTTCTATCATGCCAACAGAGCAGGCTCAGCTGTTAAGAAACAGCACCACTCCACACAGCTCCAAAATGTCTGCTGGCTCTCACCCGAGCATTCTTCTCAGTTAGTGTTACCCCTTTCCACTTCCACAGGGTAACGTTTGCTATTTCAAATATCAATATTTCCCTTTGACTCATGATTAGCTAAAGAGCTGTATTATACTCTTGGTCAAAACTTACATCTAATGACATTATATAGTTTATATTTGCAATTCTGGTGAATATATTGTTTATATCAGCTACAAAACATATTTATATTCAATGTCAATGGCAGTTGGTAAAGACATTTTATCATTTAAATTGGAGGACAACCATTTTCATGTCATCGTCCTTTATCTGCAATAATAGGCAGTGTTATAGTCATCAATGCTATATGTTTTTTGAGAGGAATATAAAAACTTATTTTGCACAGGTTTTGAGATACTCTTTTACACTTAGGTGAGACTTACATGAGGGCATGTAATTAGGAGATTCTTACATACTTTTCTAAGGTCTAAACCATAATGTACTGACCACTGACACAGGCAGGGTTTTGTTCTGTAAACTCTGAATCTGACATGGACAATCTTAGGTGTGACTTCAGGCAGCTAAAGAAACACCTCTGACTAAAGGCCATTACTTCATTTAAGCAAATTGAAGGATTATTTTTCATATGAAATGCTGAAGAAAAGTATCTTAATGACTTCTCAGGCTGCTGGAGTAGAAGGCAAATAGTCCCTGGCATTAAAAACACTATCAGGGGAAATCCTAGTGACTGTCTAAGGTCTCCTCTTCCCAGCAAAGCAGTTACCACAGGTTGTATAGGAATGGCTGCTGCTCAAGGAGGATCATCCCCCTGTCCAGCAGCTCCACTGTGTGTATTCAGCAGTGGCCCAAAACACCCAGCTAGGGAGATCTCCTTTTAAACAGTGCTGCAAACCCAAACCCATTTTCTCATTCTACAGCACTGTGCCCCTTTGGTTTTATTTACAGTTTGTTAGACAATAACTGGAGAATGCGTAAGTTGACCAGCCACCCAGTAATTTGTTAAGTCATGTTTTTCTCCTTGATTTCAATGGGTCTGGTTTTAGCTCAAGCCTTCAACTGAAGAATTTTCCAGACATGAACTAATAAGTGAGCCTGACTAGAAGTGAAAATCAATTAATGCTGAAGTGTTCAAAGAGTACTCACATCTTTAAGAGTAATGATGTTTGGATGCTGTCCATATCGCAAGAGGATCTCAATTTCTTCAGAGGGGTCTCTCTTGCTCTTATCAATTATCTAGAATAAATGAAGGACAGTGTAGTCAAATACCAGTTAGCAGCACTAAGCACAAACCAACCAATTCCTACAGTTTAAACAAATTACTATGCAAAATTCTTGTATTAATCATTATTCTAGGTGAGGACAGCTCAACCCATGTGCAAATGAGAGCTATGCTGACTGTCTGCCAAAGCCAGATGGAGAAATAATTAGTTTAAATTCTGGAGGTGTAGGCCCTCTTTTTGATGCCTACGGTTCTGTTTATCCATAAATAATGGCAGCAACAAGAAGTGTCATTTAGAAATCAAACAACATTGAGAGTTTTAAAATAATCATAGTTTTAAAATGAACTCTTTGACATAAAAAATACAGAATCATAATATTGGCATATGCTTGTATATATGCTGATAAATTATTCGAAATTAATATCATATGTATTTTTCAGAAATGAAAATGTATGGACATTTACTGTCAGGGGAGATTTCAATTGAAACTACTGGCAATCACTTGGCTCTTTGGGCCAAGCTGCTGTAGTGAACAACAGAGTGACTAGACATTGTATTTGGCCATGTAACCAAACTCTCTACCCGTTCCTAAACTGGAAAGAAATCTGCTTCATAGATCACTTTTATGTAGCATCTTTTGCCTTATTAGAAAATATAGTGAGACATGCAAACTTTTTAGTTTTGTATCAGCAGGTCTTAGAAAAACATGACACATGCTGCTTAGAGAGCTTCACTGCATGCAAACCCAGCTGTCAGGAGAGCACTGACTTCTCCTCAGTGATTCTAGTACCTATATTTGGCATGTCAGGAAAAGAGCTTTAGTCATTTGTCCACCTGAGAGCACTGATTAATGTTTCTCACTTTGCAGATTTAAATGATAAATATGGAACAAAAAATAATCTTAAGAGAAATCTCTGTATTTTGGAATCTCAAAAGTAACTTCACAGGAAATTGTGAAAGACTCCTTCTACTAGAAGCTCATAAGGAGTACACTATTTCAGCTCTATTTCTTATTGCTAGAAAACAACAGCAGTGCTTTTGAATAACAGGTTTACCACAGTGGAATGAGTGGTATCTTGAGAAAATCATTTCCATTATTGCCTTGGATTTCAAGGCTTCCAAACTTAAAAGTGGTTACTTCTCTCCAAGTGCTAGGCACAGAGCACAGATTTTAAATGATGGTGTTAGCAGGGAAAAAACCCCAGCTTTTCAAAAACCTCATTACTAATGAGGATAAATGCTTGCCTGCTTTTTTTATAAAATGCATGCATTTTTCATAGTTTAATTATGGTGATACAAATTCAAGTACATGAGTAGAATCTTATGCATTAGCAATAATAATGCATAACTGAATATAAATCAGAAGCTTCAGTCATCATGACTGGCATGTATGTGCAGTGATAATGATGGTCAGTAGTTGTCCATGGCTCAGCTATGCCTCTGAAGTCATATCAGTGATTTGATTCTGAATTAGTAGAAGTGTGAGAAATGAAAGTGCAACAGGCAGCTGATGCAGGTGAATGGTTGTTGTCCACATTTGAATAAATAAAGGAAAACCTCAAGAACAGGTGAATGCAATAAAAACTTCAGCTGTTGTTCTCCCGGTTTAGTTGAGACATTATCAAGAAGCCAACAAAGTCCTGATCAACTGGCTCCAGATGAGTACAACCACAGTTACTGAACGTGTCCCACTCAGCCAGCAAGCCTAACATACAAAAAGATCCTCAGGGCCACTTCCTTGGCTGTACTGATAAACCTCTTGTCAAGATACTGGAGTAACTCACATGTGTCCCTGTTAGCATCTGCCTGCCTTGTACAAACCAGCAGAACCTACTGTGGCAAGTATTACCACCAGTGTGAAGTACCACTATCACTATGCTGCAGTAGCAAGCTATATATTCCAGATTCCTTTTCTGTTACAGTTCCCTGTGAAAGGAAATATCCAGAGCTGTGGAAAATTTTAAGTGACTATTAATAATGTAGGACTATAAATGCATATATATGGCCTAAAAAATCCAAACCAAAAATAGTCCTAGCTATTGACAAAACTAAAATCAACATAACCCGAAGCACTCTGCTACTGATGTAGTAGTAACAGCAGCAGATGACATTTAATGCTTCTAATTCACAATATGCTATGTAAATACAAATTGCAAGACAGTCCCACTAAATATGCACGCTTTTTATTTTAATGTGTGTGCAACCTGCAATACACTGATTACATGGACAAGCTGCCCCAACCACACTACAAATCTCTGTCAGAGCTGTGAAGGGACCTGCAAAATTCCTCTCAGTCCCTGGGCAGTCTGATGGGACAGAGCAGAACCATTTTTCTCTTCCACAGCAAGAGATTGTCACCCTGACAGTGCCTCTCTTCAGTGTGCCTGTGACTTACACTTGGCCCATGACTGCTAAAGCAGTAGAGGTGGTGTCTGTTGCAACTTCAGCAGAAATCCCTCTGCAGTTCAGACTGGCTGCAGTATGCACAGTTTCTTTATTTGTATGTTGCAACGGCCACAGCAATCCACTAAACATGGCCCATAGCTCCACTGTGATGCTCAGTTCTCTGGATCTTCCATTTCACAAAGTCATAGAATCATTTAGGTTGGAAAAGATCTCATGAGATCATCGAGTCCAACAATTAACCCAGCATTGCCAAGTCCATCACTAAACCAAAGTGCCTTATATACATGTCTCTTAAATGCCTCCAAGGATGGCAACTTTACCATTTCCCTGGGCAGTCTGTGCAGTGATTTACAACACTTTCAAAGAGTTTTTTGGTGTGTTGTTAAATCCACCCAGAATTTCCTGTGGTAAAAAACGGCATTTGCCACCCTGGTCCCTTTTTCCTTTGAGGCACTGTATTTTGCATGGATACAGACTCTTTTCTGTTCCTCTCTGGAGAGGCCATGAACCTCCGGCAGCATTTTCTGTTCAAGCAATGTCATCTTTTCTTTAGGAAACTCATTTTGATTTGAATTCAACTAAAATGTACATATAAACACTCTCTATTACAGTATTAAGGGAAGATTTCACCTACTAGTCCTGAGAATTTGAGTAATATGTAATGATGCTACTTTTCTATTTCTCTCTTTAGATGTGTGGTGAAGAAGACCAACTCAAAAAGCTGCCATAATGTATAAGTAGCTTAACTGAAAATGTAACATGAGCTCTACTGTACCTTGGCCCAGAAGAGCTATGACACACAAGGGTTGTCCATTGCCCTTCAGAAGAGAAAGAAACTGAACCATAAAGCAAATAGACTTTTTTCTGTGCATTGGACACCCAGGGATTGTTCAGAAACTCGTCTGTGTCAAACCGAGTATGAAAGAATATCAGAGTAAAATGGGCTCAGCAGAGTCAATAGTGTCCTTTGTTCTGATAGGGGTTTTGTTTGTTCTTTAACTATCACATCCTTTGTGTGACTGACTAACTGAAAGGAAAAGGTGAATTTTCTTTCCTCAGTGGGATTTAGGGTAATAATCTCATGATATTTTAAAATGAGTCAAGCTCCTTTAAAAGACAATAGTGAACACTTTCTCTCTTAAGGAAAAAAGGCGCAGGACAGAGTATTTTCAGAATCCAAATTAATGCACCTGTCCAGGTTTTACACATCCTTCTGCAAGATTTCTGCATGGAAAAAATAATCTAATTCTCCTTTACTAATGGGTTTTCAATGGATTTAGCTTTGCCAGAGCAGACTGATGAGTATAAAAGAGAGTATCAATAAAATATTGTGTGGGTAAAGCCTTGCTGAAATTGGAACAGCAACTAAATAGACAGTGTAGATATTTGCTTGTTGCCTTTTTGTGAAGGTATTTGCAAGCTTCCATCTCTGTAGATAAATCTCTTCTTCTAGACCTAGTTATGCCATTAGCAGATGTTGGAGCCTTCAGCTGTTTGATACCACCCACCAGCTGGGACTTACAGCCTTTACAGCCCTGCCAAAGAAACGGTGCATGTGAGCACTCCCTAATCCACTTCCAGTGAACCAGTCCTGCTAATACAAATTGCCTTTTCCAACACTGAAATTAACCCGAATGACTGTGCATGAGAAGAATGGAGAATGGCTGTGTTTCTGACATGGAGTTCTCCATCACTACAGTTGTGAGATTGGAAAAAGGCAAGAGGTGGGAGGAGACAGTTTAAGTACCTTTGCTCTCTGGAAATTGAACAGCCTAAAAGAAAAGATGAGAGAGAAGCAAGAGTGAGAAAAAGGACAGAAAAAAAAAAAAAAGAAACATAAGATGCACTGATGGGAAGAGCAGTGATATATGTGCCTGAGGAGAAAGGATGGGGCTCTGGCCAGACTATGCTACAGCTAGCAGCAAGGAAACTTCTCTATTGGGTCTTTCTGTGCTGGGGAGAAAGCATCTTTGTGCATCTTTAATGACCAAACAAAACTGTATTAAAAAAAATTGCTTGGCTCTGACTTTTCTCAATTCTTTTCTTTTAAACCCTGTGGAACAGGGCTCAAAAGATGTCTGATCATGTCAACTGAAATGGGTGATGGAAGCCACCTCCCTTCCTGGGGAAGCTGAATGCACCTATGTCCTGGTTTAGGACATAGGTGCATATCTGGGATACAGAGGCACTGTCACCCCAGGACAACCTAACATTGTCACATCAGTTTAACCCTTAACACCATGTGACGTGTGCCATGACCATGGACTGCAGCAAAGCTGCTCCATTTTATTTAATAGATTTATTCCTCAACAAAACCCACAAATGTGGGGAAGCATGGAAGGTACACTCTGCAGCACCCGAACAGATAAAAAGCTGGTTGGGGAGCTTTGAATTAGGAGTTTTGGTGGGTCATACTGCAGAGGCATAAGGCATAGCTCTTTTTGCCCCCAGTCCCAAATGGGATCAGCCTCTGCCTTGTCTTCAACTGCACCAAGTGACCTTTCCTGGCAGCTGAAAGTGAGATACCAGAGTGTGGACTGGGGCAGCTGAGCTACTGGTACAGTCTCAATCTGCTCCAGCTGCTGCAACACGAGGTCCAGCAGATGGTAAGGCAGACACATGGGCATTGTCATACCTTGTACAGCCACACCTGAGGCTGCCAGTGTACTTAGGCAGTGGGATGATGTAAAGCTCTTTTTGACCAGCCCTAGGGAACTTTGAATGGCTTTGTGAAAAAAGCCTGGAGAAGGAAGAGAGTTTTATATGCTTTTTAAAGCTGCTTTATTTTCTATTATATACAGTTTTTGTCCATAGTCTCTTTGAAGAGTAAGCATGGGTTAATCTCCTTTAAGAACAGATTCATTACATAGTGTGATGTGATAGTATCTATAAAAATGCTTTCCTTTTCTGGGAAGGGAGGGATGAGCAAAAGAAGAATTAATTTTGTGTTCTTTTGCACATTATATCTACGTTGTGATGGATTTGAAAATTCAGGGCACCACTAGTCAAACTGACTATAGGTGGGATTTGCTTCTCTTCTGAAAAAAGGAGGTGTGACGGCACACAGAGATTTTAACCTGACAGTTTCAACTACAATACTAATTCCATAGCAAGTGTCACAGAGAGAGAGAATTCTACAGTTCTGTGCGGCTGGAAATTGTACAGGTTTCCATTTCAGTAATATTTCCTTCTAAAAATAAGCTCTATTCATGCCAAGCATCTGTTTTAATTTGGTTCCTTTTTTGATGTCAAATAACTCAAGTTGGATGAAAATCACTGCAGAAAGGCTAATATTATTTAAAAGAACACGGTATAATTTTACATTTAAGAGATCTCCAAGGAGAACTTTTCCAAACCTAATAGTTTCTGAGGGACTATTTGCTGTGCTATTAGTTTTGATTAGCTTCAGAAATTCATTTCCTCCATCCACGCTTAAATCTTTCAGGAAAATAGTGAAAAATAACTATTAGAAGAAACAGGCCTAATTAATAATATTTTTCTGAAATAAAGACTGCCCATCTGATGAAGCTGTGCAGGTGAGACATTAAACATTTCTGCACACAGAGCATGCCCACTGTTTGCTGACTTAGCACTCCCGTAAGCTGTCAGCTGGAACTGTTAATTAACTGCTCTTGTTAATTAGCACTTAAATGGTAGCACACATTTTCTAAGCAGAGCAAAAAAATTTAAAAAAATTATTTCTACAGCACCCATGAAACAGAAAAGCTCATTTTAGGGAGAAGTCTTCAGTTTTGGAAGCAGAATAGTTTGATGGGAAAGGCTCTTCACATTCTGTTTTGCTCAGCACACATCCTTGGATCAGACTGGTGAGTTTTCAGTCCATAAAATACTGCAATGCTGCTCTACAAAAAGCTTCAGGGATGGAAACCAGTGTATCATAGTCACAACTTAAAAAGGGGAAAAATTATTACATCAGTATGGAAGACAAATACAAGAAACCTAGTATGAATGGCCCCAAAAGGGAAACAGAGGCACAGAGGACCAAATTCTGTCCAAAATACTTTAGGTATTTGGCAAGCAAGTTAGCATAGAGAAACATGATATTATTAAGTGGTAGAAAAACTGCTGCATGATCCTAGGTCCTGGAAAAGATGTAGTTAGCAGAGAGAAATACCATATTCTCACATTCTTCAGAAGTTCAGCCATGCCGAGGGAAGAGACTTTGTGAGCTTTGTGACGAAATGGGAAGAAGGCTGCAGGAATCCTTAAACCAGAGATATACAACCACTACACATTTAAGATTTGCTTCAAAGCTGAGATTAAGAGGTGGCCTGTACACATTTCTGTACTTCTACCTGTCCTGTCTGATTATTTTGTTAAGAATTTAAGCAATGCTTCAATCCCATTTATCCCAAAAGTCAGCAATGGCTCTTGTTGCTAGAAACAAGCTGGCTACTTGTAGAAATACTCAACCCACTCCTGCCTCTCTGTCCTGCCTTCTCCCACGTCCTTCCAGCAGAGCCCAGCACTCTGTAGTGGCCTAGCCTTTCTGAAGCTGTAGATGCAGGGCTCTGCTTATTCAAGCAGTGTCCCCTCGAAGAACTGACTTATTTCTAAGGGGAGATTATCTGGCAGAAAGCAGAGAATCACAGAATGTGCTGTGTGGGAAGGGACCCATCAGGATCACTGAGTCCAACTCCTATCTGAACACACGCAAAGCAATTGAAAAGTGAGACCCATTGAAGTTTTGCAGGTGTTCCGGAGAACCAAAATCTTGAAAAATGAGGACACCATATAAAATATGCTACGTTGCCTCCTGTTATGGTGAGTGTACAGAATGACACTGTACACTGGTCCAGGGTAGAAGTCAGGCCCTTTTATTAAGCTTTTGAAATGGGAAGCCAAGAAAGCCTTCAAAAAACCTCACAGATCAGACATAAGATCCTCATAGATAACAATAATCTATCACCCTTTGCTGCTTGATCCATTTTACTGTAAATCATTTTCTCTTTCCATCACATCTAGAGGACAATCTCCATGCTGTTTGCAAACACTCTTAGTATGGTAACCAGCCCTTATTAGGGCTATTAATGCTGGTTTCTTTGCAGGGTCCTCTAGAAAACAGTCCTCCCTATGCCAATTCAAAGGAGGACAAAGATTTGTATTTAAATCTGCTCTAAAGCCTGTATCGTCTCAATGGCAACCTACAGCCTACCGAATTTTGTGGCTCAGTGCCAAAAAGCTTGAGTATACTTTAAACACTCAAAACCATTTTTTACCTAAGTGTCTGGGCCACATTATTTCCTGATGCCCAGCTTTATAAACCAAATTTCATGGGAAAACCTGGCAAGTGTTCTCTGTAGTTTATAAAGGTAAGAAGGGGTCTTGTACCTCTGACCCTGCATTTTGTAAGCCTACATTTCCACTAACCTGACAAATCCAACTGCTTGGCATGTGGAGGGGAAGCCATCTCAGTCATTTTCTTGAGGAGTTTGCTTTACCAACTGCTCTCCCAATCAGACTTTTTTCCTCTGAAACTCCCTTTTTCAGCTTCAAGACATTCTGTCTTCCTTTGCTGTCTTTAGCAGCCAAATGGTTGTCATCCATCATTTATATCACCTTGGAGATATTTATAGATTTTGATCGCATCCCACCGAGCTCTTGACTGTCTTACATTGCACATATTTGTCGCTATCTCGATAGAGCTTGCCTTGGAATTCTTGCATATTTTCTGCTATAGATTTTCTCTAACTTACTTATATTCTGTTTTAAACCACAGTTATCAAAAGAACACGTGACTTCACAGGGTTTAGTATTCCTACTCAGGTACTACAAGAAAAACTAATTCATATGCAAGCATGTTAGTAAGATAGAAATCTATAGGTCTGCATATGAATTTTATTAATAAAACTGTAACTACACTAGCAACATATTTATGATATGCTTGTCTGATACTGGTATTCAAATATTCAAATATCTGTATTTCCATCCTATGAATTATTTGAGAACACTGAATAGCTGCATTACATATTCAGGGTAGGAAAGCAAATAGGAATGAAAACTTTTGGCAAGACTGCAGTCAGACACACTTTCTCAATAAAATATTGGAAAGTATCTTTCAGTATCATTGGTATGATCTTGCAGAAGCAAAAGATGTTTTTCATAGATAATTTGATGAGCCATCTTGGGGAAGAGCAAGGACAGTCAGAGGCTTCTGGAAGCATAGCTGGCCCACTTATTTCCCTTCACTTGGCTAACAGGTTTTATAATGAGGTCCTTTTACATGACATTATATTCTTCCTGGTGCCAATTTTCCCCCAACTGTGAGATGTGATAGAGGTCTACTCTTACCCATAGAAACCTGTGACAGCCACCCAGCAAAGTCAAGGGGGAATTACTAGGGACTGAACAAGAACTGAGACAGAACCTCAGCATCTGATCCATGTCCATTCAGCCCATCCTCTCTCTGGCAGAGTCCTGATAGTGCTCTGCTGCACCAGCAGGTAACTTCTGCTAAATTTAAAAGCTAAATTTACAAGGAATGCATTACCAGTGGCTTTGACCTGGAGATTGGTGCACATATCCTGGAGCCTGACCTCTGTACCATGTTCTGGTGCAGGCAGAGGGGGGAAAGGTTGGACAAGCAGTGGATGAGTACCTGCTGGTTTGACAAGCTGGCAGACTCAGGGCCAAGAGATTTGAGGTCATCTAGCAAACTTTCCATTGACCTTCCTATTTAATACTGATATATTTATCCATTTTCCACCAGACACTAAGTACCTCCCAAACAGACAAAAATAGATACAAAGCCTTCCCTGAAATTTCCACTGTCTGTTTCTATGGTTAAGGAAAGACAATTTTAAGCAAATCTCTCTAGATCTACAGACAACTTAACTTTCAAGGAGATTTAATGATGTTTGGACTGATTTTTGTTTGTTTGTTTGTTTTTATTTCACTATATAAGATTCCTATTTTCTTTACTGCACTAAAATCCTGACCTAAGCATAGAACAGGCTAAGGGGAAAATGTAGAGGCACTAAGTACTACTGTACAACCTCCTGCCTTCAGATCACTGTGCAATTTTACCTACTTACAGCAACCACCTAGAAACAACCAAACTAAGGCCATGAACATCAATGAAGAGAAAAATGAAATTTAAGGAAATGATGAAAACCTCTGGAATTTAAATGGGTTTTGGTGACTATGTGACTCGCTGTTATTAGCAAATAAACAGACATATGCAACAATTTTGATTACACAGGCCTGCTAAAACTAGTTCTCATGGAGTTACTGATTTCTATTTATTGACAGCATGTTGACATCACTTCTCTGCTGGTATTGAATTTTTGTAGCTAATTAAAATGCACCTTCTCTCCATTCTGCACACACCAAAACAGGCTAGATAGATGTGCTTTCAGTGCTTTGCAGTTGCCAGAATTATACATGAGCTGTAGGATTCACTCAGACTCTAGCACAAACTAACTTGAGTCCCAGTGGCAGGCACAGACTGCAAACTTTGGTTTTGCTCACAACTGTAGAATATCTGGACCCAGACAGCTGGTCAGTACATTACAGAGACAGGAAAAAGTAATGAGATTCACATGTGTTTCAAGATCCAAATTCCACTGTAATATTGGCATCTGCAAAATTGGACTTGTCAGTTGGGACTATCTCTACTGTATTTTTCTTCTTCAAAGGAGGGAAAAATGTATATCCTGAGTTTAGGACATACAACCTAGTTTTTTGCCTTACCTCTAACAGCATGGAGGGACTAAGAACCCACAAGACTTAACCAGCTGAATATTCTTTTGACCTAGAGAAAAACTAAACCACCTATCTCTGCAACATTGGGGGCAGTATTGGGGTAGAACTGGCCCAGTAGCAGAAATTTCCACTTGGCTATTATCCACCAGTAATCTCTCCTGGGGTTCACGAATCAATCTGAATAGATAAACCTTTAGAGACAGGGCGATGAAATCAAGTCCTTCTCTAACTTACTTAATCTGGCATCAGTAAGAAGCACATCCAAAAATCCAGCTTGAAAGCATCATTAGTGTTCCAAGCTTGAAAGCTGTGCAATAGTTTTAAGAAAAGAAAAGCATTTGGAATATGCTAATTGCATCACATCTCTGGAAGGTTTTGAAAAATCTGATTCACCAAGAACTCTGCTTAATCTGTTTAGGCTTCCATTGCAAAATTTATTTCACCCACAGAAACCTCTACCATCTCCTCTAGCATCATTCTTTTACTTAATTAACTTATTTTCTATAGATACTGATGTGACCTAATACTTTGATCTGATTTTCCTTTGCTTCTGACCTCACCATTACATTTATACCCATGTGAAGTTTGTAACTATCACTGACAATGCCAGTTCTCTCTGCTATTAAAAATCATTAGGCCTGCTGTAGTCAAGATGATCAATATTATAGCAGAAGAATCTGAAACACAGTACAGGTCCATCAGAGGAGAAAAACTTTTTATTTCCCCATCTCTTCTTTCTACCAGAGTATTATGAAGCATCCACCTCAGAATATTCTGTGATTCAGAAGAATGAACAAATCCTTACTTGTATTTCAGAGCTTTTTACTTTTTTTCACTTGGGAATGAGATGGAAAGAAAGTTAAGAGTAAAATTTTAAAAGCTCCTCAGAGTACGTATGTGCAAGTGGAATATGACACATGGGCTTGCTAAACCAACATCTACCTGCACTGACCTAGATAGGTGGGTACTAGTTTCAGGGTAGACTCAATTTGCAGGAAATTTGGCTGTCTACAGGGTTTTCTCTTGCAGGGTAGTGAAATGCTCTCAGAAGTGGAGATATGTCTGAATTCTGAAATATTGCGCTTAGGAGCCCAAGGGCATGTCTAAAATAGCTTTAGAGTTTATTATTAGCATTTCATTTTTACAGATGACATGGAAGAAGAGGGAATAGGTTGCAAGAAAATTCTCTTCAGCAGGCTCCATGATTGGATTTGCAGAGGCAGTACAGCTGCCTACAGGTGCAGAGAGGTGTCTGGGGGAAATTCCAAAAGCTCCTCAGTGAGACACGTGCCTAATCTCAATGAGCTCTGAAAAGAGTGAAATTCCAGATCTGTTCAAATGCTTTTACAACACTAGCAGAGAACTTCTTTGCACTGCTAGACATCTAATTACCTCTACAAGATGCCCCCCAATTAGTAGCAGATGGCCTGCAAAAGGAAAAGGGATGAAGTGTTTTGCATTTTAATAAATATATTCTGCTTCTGGACTAGGAAAGGTTTTGCTTTTCTGACTGTAGCTCTGACTCAAGTAACTCTGGCCAGGTAATCTCCTGTCTCAGTAAGACACCACACAACAAAAGCAAACAAGGTGAGTGGCAGGCTCCATGGAAAGGTTATTCATTTATTTACACAGTGGCAGGGTGTGTGTCTTCCCACAGCGATGCCACCACGTAATTTCCTTAACTCCTTCCCTGTCACCAGCCTCCCCTGAGGAGACAGGACAATGTTCTCTGATGTGTTGGCAGTTCCTCTGAACGAGGGAGCTTTTAATGAGATGGTGCAAGGCAAATGGGGCTGCTGCCTATCACACAAACTATCACTGCAGAATACTTTTTCCTGTGAATGTTATGTACTAGAGAACACTGAGAAAATTATACTTACTAACAGAAATGAAAAGAGCCTAATTACTGTGATTTTTTATAAAGAGAGTTAAAGGATGCATGTCAAAAGGGTCTGATATATAATTATGATAATATCACTTGCAACTCCTGTGCTATCTAATTACTTGAAATGGGTGGCATTGTGCAATTTTTTTGAAAAGCGAGCTACTCTGACAACAAAATGATATAATCTTATTATGAAATTACAATAAAATTGAAAGAAAAGTAGAATTGATATATTGTTAGGAGTAATAACCAAAGAGGCAGCACTAAATGTGCTGGAAAGACAGAACAAACAGAAACCCACCAACTGTCTCCAACCCCAAATCTGTGCTACACATTTGACTCACACTGTGTCAGAAACTGAGATGCTGCACATGTTGCCTACACTGGCAGTCAAAATCAAGACATATTTACATGACAAGAAAAGAGTTGTAATAAGTGGAGGAAGAAAGGAGTAAAAAGAGGAAATATTAAAAAAAAAAAAAAAAAAAAGAGAAAGAGCATAAACCTATCAATCACAGTGCTGAACTCTTTTGGAGCTTTGAGTGTCTCCATGCCTTGGCTTTGTTCTTGGTCCTCTGAGGTGCCCCATACACCCAACCTGCTGAGCATGCTGGATCCTGTCAGATTTGGGCACTCAGACATCTTCAAGGGATGAGGTTTTTCTGTTTTGGTTTTACACTGGCTGTATTACACTGCTAAATCTGTCCAGAGATATAAATGACCTTGATATAAATGAAATATTGAAGTTATTATTTAATTTTAGTATAGATTTTGTTCATCATGCATGTATTTAAATTATATAGAACCCACACCTACTATAATGTAATTCCATCGGTTGACAAATGACCTGGGCACCGAAAAGCTCTGATTTTTTTCATTCATTAGAAATGAAAATAGTAGCACATTCTTATGCAAGCCCACAGATCTGCTGGTGAGTCCAGGCTCCTAATTATGGTGTACCCTAGGAAAATCAACCATTGTTTGAAAAGTGACAACAACAGATTGCCGGTTAATAGTGGTTTTCAGATTTTTGATGCCATCATGAGGAGGCATGAAAAGTTTCATGGATTTTCACAGATACTGCATTGCCATCAGTCTAGTAGTAGAAAATATGACTGAATAAAATGTTTACTATTATTCTACTGACTATCTGGAGGTCGTTTATCTCATGAACTGCAGTTTGGATCACTTCCTTAAGCTCTCATCATCTCATTTAATAGCAAAGACACAATCTCATTTATTAGCAAAATCTACATCTCTTTTTCAAAATTTTAAAACAGCAAAAGTAGAGTGTCAGTTGGCTAGATCCCCTCATTTACTGCAAGTCTGGTCAATACACTTCTTTATGTACTGCAGTATGTTCCCAAGAGATGCTACAGAGTGAAAGGATCTGACCTAACTTCCCGTCTTTTCAAATTCCGTGTTATAATCTAATCTTGTCCTGTTTTGGTATAAGAACAAAACCATGACATACGTTTCTAACATATGAGTGTTTTCCTTGTTAGACTTTTCCTTAAAGAAAAGTGCACGTTTTAAACTCTTCCTCTGAGCTGTTATCTCACAACCACAGCTCTGTACTGCCCCCTGAAATGGCTGCATGCTGTTTATTCCACAGCACTGAATGGAGATGATGACAGTTCTCTGAGCATCATCTTCCAAAGTAGTCCTGCAGAGGTTCTACCCTCATCTTAGCAGCTCCCTGGCCTCTGTGGCTGAGGTGACTCTGTTTTATGCACGGCTGCTTGACCAAGTCTGATGTTCGCTGACTTGTCTTTAATGCCCAACTAAATCAGTATTTTAAATCTCTGCTGAAGATTGGCTTTCACTCATTTTGAGGGCATTTGTTTTGAATGTGAAGACGACAAAGGAAAATCTGAGTTTCTCTATGTGATCGTGGTTTTCACTGAAAAATCTAATTACAAGAAAGTCTGACCTAAACACCTGAGAAAGAAGAAAGAATCATGTTTCAACTTTGCAATGATTTTATATTTAATTTTTTGAAATTACGATGATTCAGTGTAGGGTATGTTAAAAGTCTTACTCAGTTTGCAAGGAGCATGGCTGAAGTGATTAACAGGATTTCCATGCAAGACAGCAAAGGTTTTTTCCACTGAGGAATTCTATCTAGTGAGACCAAAGTGTGAAAAATATGAAAGACTTATCATGAAACTTATCCTTAGATAAGTGAAAGTCTCATGAAACTTATCATGAGACTTATCTTATATAACAGAAAAAAAAAATCCCAAGCAACACTCAGCAAAAAGAAATAAGCCAACAAAAAATCCAGTGACCCCTCTGCTGCCCAGGCTGGCAGGGCAGTCTCAGCTGCATTTCTGGCATTTACCAGAGGCTTTCTTACCTTCACTGCAAACTCTGTTTCTGTAGCTTTATGAACACATCGCTTGCACACTGAATAGGAGCCAATTCCTATGTCCTCCTTGATCTCATAGCCATCAGTAAAATGAATGTTGTTCCCATGTAACTGCTGCAGGAAAAGACCAAAGAAACAGGGTAATCAGGACATGGGTATATAAAAGCAAGAACAGGTAAAGGCAAGGACTAAGCCTCCTTTTGAAGGAGGTGCTTGATCTCCTCTCCTTCACAGAACTCTCTTGTCCTTAGCAGCTTTTTTAAATCCAGTTAAAAAATTCTGAAGCTCTTTATTTAAACAAGTAAATGTGTCTCTTCCCTTTCTACCTTTTTCCAGTCTGTTAAATAGAATTGTGCATATAGAAGCAGTGGCAAAGCTGCTGTCATTTTCTAAACTATTTTTGGAATGCAGAAAATCACCATATTTTAGAAATTCATAGGAAATTGTGGGCCCAAATCTCCTGACAAATCCACATATCTTGACAATATAAACTGAGATAAACTGAAAATATACTCCTAATTACTCAGGGGCAGATAACATATAAAATACTAATAGCTTCACAGCATTCAAGAGGGATAACCATGTATGGGGAGTGCCTCCAGATCACTGGAGGTCTTGTCTAGAATGTGTTTATCTGCAGTTTCTTTGTGAGAGAGAAGTTAATATTTTAAGCCATTAATTCATATGCTCTTTGGAAAATGTCTGGGCAGGTAGACTGGTTCAGTGGTGAACCCCAGATCTGAGGCTTTGCTGCAAATTCCATCCCAGGACTCAAGAAACAACCAGCACCTTTAAAAATCCTCCAGAATCCTCCGTCTAAAAATGCAGCCTTGCTAGCAAAGTCCACACAGAACCTGCTAAATTTTAAGATGGGCACATGTCAATATTCAATACATTTTTACAAAGTGAATCACAGGAATATATATAACATTTCTGGCATGTAATTGCTTGTGTAACATTTTACCTATGATGGCATAAGAGCATCTTTAAGAGTATGACATATTCCACCATAAATAATTAAAACAGAGATGAAAACCTACAAAAACCACAGGCAGGGTCTCCCCGCTTTAGGCACATATATCTGTGGCTGTGGGTAGGAGAGGGAGCTTTTTTCTAGTGAGAAAACTGGCTGCATCTTTAAGCAGCCCAGTTGTCCCTGTTCACTTCTCTGATGTATCAAACTTTTTTGTAACAATTTATTTCTGGTTTAAAGTACAACTGGATAGATTTTTTTTTTCGGGGAATGGCAGCAAAGAACCAAGTGCCTGGCATGTTCCCCCACTAAGCATCCTGGTTTAGGTGAGTACACCCAGGTCCTTGTGCAATAGCAACAGGAGTATGGTGACCTCTTACACCCAGGAGCTTGGGCTCTGGGAGTCTATAGCAGTATTTCATCAAAGTTCATCAAACCCCTTTGACAGAACGGACTGGATCATATAATCCAAAACAAAACTGTTGTTTTGCAGTGAAAATACATTCAGTGAAAAAACAGTATGTCATTACCCCCCCTGCATGCACAACTGGAATCCTGTTTCAGGTATTGAGAAGTACTTTTCATTTTAGTTGTGACAAAATGCAGTTCCTATTTCCTTTGCAAAGGTGGTGAGGAATGCTTTATATGTAAAAGCCTTTGCAAAAAAAATCTCATTTTCCAAAACCTACGTGATGCTGCAGGTAAAACACCTCCTTCCTACACCAGTTATCTGTGAAATACCAGTGAGAACATCATGCAGTTTAAACACACACACTTGTATCTGCTCGTCAGATGTGAAATGTAACCAGCATCAGTACCTGCACAATTGGGTGAACAGTGATTTTGTGCACATCTTGCTGTGCAGGCTCCTGCACCAAGTTAGAGGCAACAAAGCTGAACCCTCTGAAAAGATGATGAGCATTGGCACTTGGAGGAACACCTGGGGAATCTGTAGAAGGAAGAAAATAGCCTCATGAGCTGCACAAAAGAACAGGAAGGAGTAGCATGGCACCACAACAGACAAAGTCACCCCTGCCAGTCAATAGTGGATCTGATAAACTGGCAGGCACAGGGGAATATAATTCATCTCCAAATCGAGGCTTTGGTGTGCCTTCTCCATTCCTTTCCTCTGGATTTGAACAATGCAGGGGTATTGCTTGCAACATCCTCTTGGATACAGGGGTTTTTTCCACAGGGCATGCTCATTCTTAGGCAAAGTACTGCCTGTGCCAAGAGTGCACAGAGAGAGAGAAGGCACAGGGCAGAGAGGCTTAGTGAGAGACAGGAGACTCAGGGCAGGGTATCCTGCCGGGCTTGGCAGAGGTTCTCCAGGGAGTGGAACAAAGCTACAGGCTCTTATATCTGCCCTTTGCAGCACAGCTTGGCTACAGAAATGACTAAGAACTGAAGTGGCACCTTGTGTGGGTCAGGAGAATATAGATAATGCATGAAACTAATGTAAAAGCACCATACTCCAGCAGTGGTGGTTTGTGGCCTTATAGGAATCTTCTGGAGCAGCTTCAGGAGCTGGGACCCACTCCAGGGAAGAGGGTGGCTGACATCCTCAGGTAGAGAAAACTACTAGGATTGTTTTAACTAACCTTCATGCACATTTTCTGCCCATTCCTTCCCCTGGCATGGCAAAAGGAGGGAAGGAAAGGCTAAAGTTCAAAAAATCCTGAATTATTGTACCTTTAGATAGAAATAAGCAGAGAGCAATTCTTTGTATCTGCACCACTGCTCAGTGAGAGAAGCAGCATGACAAAGCAAGCAGAGCTTTGCTTCACTTAAAATTCTGAAAAGCTTTAAAGAGATCTTTCTCCTCAGTGTAAGTTTTATCCCAGAGATTTTCATCAGCAAGAAGAATCACTTTGTAAACCATTCCTTGGCAACTGGCTGGGTATTATAAAGCCTATAGTACTAAAATTTGCTAACCTTTTACTTGGTTTTTTTTTTTTGGGGGGGGGCTTGTGTTTTGGGTTTTTTTCCTCCTTTTCCTTTCACATTTCCTCAATGCACCATGTGATTTACTGACAAAGTTACAGAGCTAAACTTTCTTTAGAAAGCTATTTCCTTGTAGTAAATTTTGTAAATACCCAGTTATCCAAAGAAAAATACATTCCCACTGAGCTTTATATCTGACTCACCTGCTTGAGGCCCTGAAAATAAGTGAGAATGTGTACTTCTTAGCATGTACACTCCCTGTATAAATCTACTGGTCAAATGAATAGAGGAACTGAAGTCAGAATTTGATAAAACCAATATAAATCTGCTTGGGAATAAACAAAACCATTTATTCTGTTTCTCATCACAAAGTTGCCTCAGCTTTGACAGGAGACAGAAGTCAGGGTGTTCTTATTGCACAGCAAGCAGAGTTCAGATGGAGAAAATTGTCTTTTGGTAAAGTGACGTGGGGTTTTTTTTTAATCTCAGTGTTTTTGATGGGCACTCTCCTTGCAAATATGTGGATGAATCACACCAGACCTCTTGCATCACTGGATATTTCCTACCATGGCATATCTATAACAGGGATTTTTTACACAAGGGATTAATTAAAAGGAAAGAATGTTTGTTTAAAAAAAATGGAATGACAATAATTCACGTCTGAACACTACCAAACCTCAGAAAAGCTGTGATCCAGCTCTAAGACTAAAGCAGTAGGTCAGCTCTGTTTTAAAATAGTTGTTCCTTCATAATTCACTGCCAACCACTTCAGCAAATACTGCAGAACTATTGATGATTTGGTGTTCACTATAAAATATTCATCATCAACAACTGATTTGCCTATTAAAACATTTTTGCTAAGTGCAAAATTATGCATAAATCATGTTAATTAACTGATAGCTCAGAAACCTAAATCATTTTTCTGCCCCTTATAAATCAGAATCATTTCATAGATCTGAATTAGATCCACTTACAAGCACTCATCATATATAATGGTTATCTTTCTTCTGTGAAAAAGTGAAAATGCTTTATTCCACTAAAGCATCTAAGTTTAAGGGTTTTCAAAGGCTTCATATCTCTTAAGTGATTTCCTTCATTATGTTTCACTGGGGTTAGAAAACATCTTATTTGCAAAGGAGGATATTTACATACTTCAGGTGAAATTTTAAATACTTTTTTCTCAGAAGTAAAGCCAGCCTAAAACACCCCTGCTGGTTACAGCCTGCTATCCCATCAATTACAACAGTGCAAACATTTGTGGACTGAAATCTAAGTTGGGTCACAAGAATGGTCTTGGTTTGATCCTTGTTCAAATCACCATTTCTAGCCTAGATAGCCTGTCTCCAGCTCCCCGGAGTCACCACAAATGAGATGTGGGTCCACAGTGGTGAATTTAGGAAGCAAATGCCCAGCAAAAGCAACTCTAACTTGGACAACTCTCTGAGAAAAAGTGATGTGAAACTATACCCACATAAATTATCTGTCAGTGTCAGAAACCACATCTTTGGCACATTAGATCTGAAGTTAAGAATCCGCAGATTGTGGTTTCAGCCTCCAGGGTAAAGGAAGTTTCTGAGGTACAGCAAATCACTGAACTGACAAGATTTCCTGGATCCAAAACCTTGATGTAAACCTGCTTTCAGACAGAAGAAGTAGTGCATAAAGACTGTAAATAACTGTGTAAAATGACTATATGTTTCTGTATCCCCTCCTTGGTATTGACTGACAGCTTCATTAAAACACAGCTGTATGATCATGAAGCAGGAATTATTACAGTGCTTTCTATTTGAGGATGTTCTCAGTAACAGGGTTAGTTTGTTTGAGGTCTATGTCCTGATATAAAATCCACAAAATAAAACCCGTTATTGCTCTATTCCATTGGCAATGTGAGCCAGTATTAAACACATTTGTGATACTCTCTCCAATTTGCTTGACCCAACCAGTGAACAGTCAGGGGCTGCAAAATATTCTACCTGTCTGTAAGGGCTTTTCCATCATTCTGAACCCCTAAATGAATTCATACTTCCAATTACACCTATTTTGAAAAGTTTCATTCTCAGGCCACTAACCATGGTAGGTCAAAGCAGAATTGAGACAGGTCATGTCCTCACCCCAGCCACACCCCAAAGTCAGTGTCTTGCACAAAATAACAAATTTAATTAGGGAACAGTAGAAACACGTTGAATATAAAATATGGCCCCAGGCATCAGTACAAGAAATGAAGTGTGAAATTCCAAAGCAATCCAAACTCCTAATGCTGCTTTGCACATCAGTGAAACTTCCCATGGCAGCACCAGAGTGCACATCCCTCAAGACCAGACTAACTTGCAGTCTCCAATATTTCTGAGAACTTAGTGCATCTGAAATCTAAATTAAAGCTAAAATCAGATATGTGAAATGTCTGGAAACCAAAGATCATGTTTCTATCCAGTGGAATAGGAATATCAGAACATGACCAACATATACTGGAGACAGGTGGATGTTTGAGTTTGTTGAAAAAACAATAATGTAATATTTTTATAGTTCGTAAAAGTCAGGGCGTCCCTGCCAAAAAAAAAAAAAGAAAAAAAAAAGGAAAAAAAGGAACTGATTGAGGAAAGATTTGGAGTAGATGCCCTTATTTCAAACCGCATGAAATTTGAGCCAGGCTTTGAATAGAAGTTTGGGCTAGTTTTAAGAAAAAATGGTGTAGGCCATGATAAGCCTGAACAAAAATTGCAGGAAATCTCAGCTCTGATTCACATGTTATAATGTAGGTGTTTTCGTAATGAAAGCTCAGATCTTTCCCTCTCACTGCAATAGTTTGGGGCAATTTGAGGATTGAAGCTTGAGACCTTATACTTGATTATTAGCATGATAGTATGTGACATTTACAGTGCTTACCACCTTCAAAGTGTTTTAAAAAAACCAACTAATTTAATTTTTACACTTTAGAAAGTATAAACAGGTACTTCTTTACACAGATATATCACAGGCAGAAATGTAATGTAACTTCCCCATGTCTAGCATGAGGCAACATTCTAAGTGGGATTACCACTCTGACATTATTGATATTCTTGCTTTCCACTTGAAAGAGTGGAAAGACTGAGTTTTGTGCAACAGTCACCTTCATATATATAGTGCACAAGGGTGGTATTTCTGTTAGGAAACAGAAGTTACAGGAAACACATTCTCTCTGCAAGCATTTTCTAAATATTGCGGCCAAATTTCCTGTTGGCATAACTCTGCTGACCTGAGAATTTGATGATTCTTCATTGCTTTTAACCACACATTAACTTCCAACAGTCCACAGTCAGTGGGATTTCTTAATTAAACAAAACATCTATGCAATATATAATTACATACTAACTTGCAGAGATGCAAAGTTCTTTGAAGCCAAGGTAATTTAAAGTAGTTAAATTCAGCTAGTGTAAACAAAGATGAGTAACAAAATAGCGAAACAATAGTTATTTTTCCTTTAAAGGATGTGAAATCTGTTCTTCCTGAAGACAAGTTAATATGAAGCCAGTGAAAAACTTATGAGCTTCTTTTGCTGGAAAAGCAAAACCAGTCATTGATTCCTGCTGGATATGGCAAAACCTTGTAATGCCACAGGTGATCAGACTTTCAGACTGTGTTGAAATAGGGAGGGGAAAGGAAGAATGAATTGACTAACTGAAAAGATCTACTACCCATGTGCCACCTTACTAACCTGTGGGGGTGCGAGATGTGAACTCTGGATCAAAATGAAAGGTGTCTTCTGGCCGCCCCACTGCGGGCTTGAAAGGCGGCTTGATTTCTTTCCTGTACAGTTTCTACAAGGAGAAAAACAGAGCACAGTCAGCATCAATGTGTACACTCTCAGCATCTGGAGATAGACTCCCCTGCTTTCTTTAGGGTGTGCTCTCTCAGCTCCATGCCATCCTGGCTGGACTGACAGAGAAGGATGATGTAGCCATGGTTTTGGCTCTTGCTTTACCAGTCGACTTAAAAAGTGTGCCCTGGATGGTCCTCAGACATTTTAGTTACTGGAGTCTTGAATTAAAACACAAATGTTCCTGGCAAAAATGTAGCCCATAGACTGGGGCATCTGGACATTCACTAGTCTAAGGGCAGGACTGGAATGTGCAATGGCAAGGCCGGAAACAGGGTGACTTCAGCAGCGCAGCAGTGACAATCAGCACAAAGAACTGTTAGGAAGCCATGACTGCTTTAGCATTTATTATTTGTCAAGAACCAGCAATGTGTTTGATGTGCTGCCAGACTGACCTGAGCAACCAGGCTTGGCTGCCTCGTCCCTGCAACCTAAACAAGAGACTTCTTTTAGCATATCTGGAAGGGGGATTACAGCTGATGATTACATGAAATTCCCATCAAAAGATGCTAGGGAGAAAGCACTGTAGATGGGTGGGCAGTCACACTGAAGCTCTACATGTGGCTTGAACTGAGGAACAAAACACAGGAAAAACATAAGGAAGAGAGGAAAGTAGGTAAGTACTGCTAGGGTGTGAGAGTTTCTGCTTGTGACTGAGGGGTCATGTAGAGGATCACCGAAGTAACAGGCACCATAAGTACATCCTAATACATCCTGCCTTTATTACAAGGGACTTCAGGGCCTTTTTACTCATTCTCCAAGATCTTTAAGGAAGTGCTACACATGCTGCACTGCAAGCATTCATATGCACACAGATGCACACTGAGGAGAGGCTGCCTGGATCTGATCCAAAGCCTGTAAGGTTAATGGAAAGAACCCTATTGATTTCAGCCATCTTTGCATCATCTCTGCCTGAAATGGCCAAAACTGAACATCATGCTGATGGCAGCATGGGGAACAGAGCTCCAGTTGACTCCCTGCCCCATTTTGCAGGCCCTAGACTGCATTGCCTTTCTAGCAATTCTTTTGTTCTCAGCTTTCAAAGGGCTGAATTAGTTGCCACAGACAGCTCCCCATAATTAACATGACTGAGCATAAATTTAACATTTAATGCAAACTTTCAAGTCATGATAAGAACTGCAGAGTTCAACTTTATGACTGTTTGCAATATGTATTTTTAGTTAGCTCTTAAAACAACTCCCTAATGAGCTGATTTTTTTCAAAATGTTTAATGGACATCACTAAATGCACATCCAACTCCTTGCATGCAGGAAGATTCTTTTTCACTGTGGGTTTTCTGGGGAATTAACTTCTGTAATACAAAGCATGTGGTCAAATCTAAGATACATATACATCACCATAGTTTGAATTTGATTTTGCATTGATAAATAAAGGTTCTTGAAGCAGAACAATCTGTAGCATATCATTAGCCTTAACAGAAAGGATATATTTGTGGTTGAATTATGATTACTTGGGAAAGTGAAACAGTGAGGCTGGAATGACTCTGCAATAATTAATGGCCATTTTGCCATAAAAAGTTCCTGCTTGCGTAAAATTGCTCCATATCTTCAGAGAGGAAAGGAGATGAATAACTGCTGTGAGCTACGATGGAAAGCCAGCCTTCCAAATAATTAAAAGCCAATTGCAATCTTAAGCAGGAAGTGTCACTCATCAGCTGAACAGTACCAACCTAGTAATTAACATACATCTTTTTCTGTCTGCACAGAACTTTACAAGAGAAGTCAGCACCTACTGAAGATTTTTCTGCTGCTAGGATTTCACCTTGAGAAAGTTATTTGCTTCCCAACTTCCCTTTACTTGTCTTAATTCACAACTGCAGTGCTTCTACTGGAGAAAGCAATATGGTCACATGCACATGCTTCCT
The DNA here is from genome assembly GCA_013401135.1 of Cettia cetti. Taxonomy (NCBI): domain Eukaryota; kingdom Metazoa; phylum Chordata; class Aves; order Passeriformes; family Sylviidae; genus Cettia; species Cettia cetti. Next base: position 24,859 of record VZUI01041748.1, read on the forward strand.
CACGGAATTAACTGCACAGCTCATCCTGTGAGGTCGAAAAATTGGAAAATGTTTCAGAGCTGCACATCCGTCAGGAACTGAACTCTCTTTTCATTATCGTAACCATGTTCTCTCTGGCCTCTTAATTCCTTCCCCCATCTGTAGTTTCTTAAGTGCTGTTTGAGCTACATTTGTATTTTGAGTCTCTAACCCACATCCTCCACTTCCAGGGAGGGATTTAAGATTCATCGTGAGTCACACACCACCTAAAGATTTATAATCAAAGAAGTTGCTTGTGCAAGTGAAAGGCACTCCCTTTGAGCACAACCCTGAGGACTCCCTTTTCCATTTCCTTACCCACTTGTGATAAAAATTAGACAACAGAACAGAAAAAGGTAAACTGCCTAAAACATTTCTCCCCCCAAGCTCTTGAATAGGGTAACTAGACGAAATTGAGGACCAGGGAAAGTAGAGTAGTATCATCTACAGATTTCTCCATTCCACACTGGCTCCAGTTCTCTGAGTGAGCCACTACAACCCAAGCCAAATCATTAAACCGCAGGGCAGCCCAACACAGTTAAACAGGAAGTTAAACTGCTGCAGGCAGAGTGCCTCTTCCTTTAAAAACCTGCATCCTGTAGACTGCAAAACTCAATGTGGCACAAGCTGATCTAAGAAAAGATGTAAGAATCACAGCCATTCCTTTGTACATACATAAAGAGTGAATCTTTTGGAAGATTTGAGATACTTTTGGATTTTTCAAGAATATTTCTAGTTTTAGGAAATGTATTAATATTGTCTCTTACCATTGTCCCCAAATTATTCAGGGATGATGTATCTTGACCGTGACCTCTTCTGGCAGAAACCAGAGTGGGAAATTACAGCAGGCTAAATTTCAAATCTTGCCTTCGACCATTTCTATCAGACTGTCCATAACTTCTGGTGAAGTTTAAGCAGTTATGTACTTTCTAAATCATGGTAGTCTTAGTACTTTATGCAAAAGTAACAGTAAGTTCTATCATCTGTTTAAATGAGAACAGGGTCCCAGTTTTCCCAGTGTGAATTCCAGTTTTGACAACCAAATTTTTCCTTTGGGGCATCTTATTAGGCACTTCGTTATCTTGCACAGGTATAAGAAGCTGAGGATTTTTTTTTCTTCCACAGTGTTCCCACATCCAAAAAGGAGAATTGCACTCCTTAGCCCTTAATGTTCTATTGACAATACTATTTACTTCTCTTTCGCAATAAAGAATAAGCTCCCACATTCCATCACCAATTTTTTTTAACTGGCCACAGCATTGATTTAGAGCAGAAAAATGTGACTGACAAGTATGAAGAATCACTGCATAACAGGCAGTGTTGCTGGATGCAGAGGCTGTGCTGAGGGAGTGCAAAATCCATAGAATGAGGGTGATGGACTCCAAGGTGTGAAAACACTGATTTAGATATGCACACCTGGATACATATCCATGCTTCTGACTATTTAACAACCCCTCATGTCCTCCTCAGACTTTCATAATAAGTACCTATGAATTAACTAGAAACCATTTCTATAGCAGTTTAAGTAATAAACTATGAGCGTCTATTGACTTGCTTTCTGATTTCAGAAAAAAAGTTTTTATTTGAAAAAAATGATTTTCATCTAGGTGCCATTGACCTTTTCTTAAAATACATTGCCACATCCCTAATATGATCTTCATCTGAACACTTCCTCAGCTGGAACTTAAGTAATACACAAGAGAGACTAGTAATGAAGTGCTGCAACACTGTGTTTCTTTCTCTGCTTATTTATAAGTAGTTAATTTTTCATCATCTTTAAAAAAACACACTCCTAAAAACCCCAGAGATGCAAATGCTCTGTACATGTGCCTGGCAAATATCAAGAAAAAGAAAATGGTTTCATTTCATTAAAACCTATTTAGTCATTTCCTCAACTGAGTTTCTCTGATGAAGAATTGAATTATTCCTTAGACACCTTCTAGAAATAGAAAGATGCTACCCTCCACAGTGGTGCACTTGTAGCGTGAGAATAAACTCTCTTGATACATATACCTGTCATGGCAAATCCAATAAGGAGACAAAAGGATGAACTACATTCTGAAACAGTTGTCCTCCCCTAGATTAATGACTCAGTGTCTGCAAATGATAGAAAAGCTAGCAGAAATCAGACCCCAGGATTAATTTTTTACTGTTGGTAAAATCTGCAATTAAATAATTCACATTTTCAGTTCAGTTTGATCTCTGATTAATATTAAAGGAAAAAGAACTCGGATTCACTTTCTTCCACTGCTTTCCTCAGCTGTATTTGACAGTTCAAACATGTCATCTGTTCTAGTTCCAATTTAGTCTGACATCCAAACAAAAACTACTGTTTATAGCCTACTCCTCCGACAGCAGTCTGCAAAAAGGGATTTAATTTTTCATTTTCAATGAAAAACCAGAAATTCATTATGCATAACTTAGACAGAAGAAACAGTAGTAAAAAAAATGAGGAACCAGACTGTGCTTTCTCAGAGCCAATGACTTAAATTATCTAAGGTTGACTCATTTTGGGTCTGCTTGTCTTAAGAAGAAAAGGAGGTGCAAGGTTAATAAGCAGGTAAAACTGTCAAGGAGCTGGACATCTAATCTCTCTCCTGAGCGTCCCAGCCTTGATCATGAAAGGCAGTCCATCCATTTAACAACAGATCTATTGAATTTGCGTCATGGTGCCTGCTAAATGCCTCACAGCAGAAAGACTGATATTTGCAGGAACCTCCAGCTATTTTTCACTCTGGAAAGCAGGAATTTAGCTGTAAAAATGTGAGTCTTACAGAGTCTCATGCCACCATTTAAGTCTGGGCATAAAAACTCTATGTCAGATTGTCCACTGTTCATTTAATGCAGAAGTTAGCCAGAAGTTAAACCTAAGGTGGCTGGAGATTTTGCTGAAGGATGGCACCCTGGAACATGGGAATGGCTTCTGGGAAAAGCCAGGAGGAGGAGGTTGGCCTGGCCACATTGATGTTTTCCAGGATTGCCCTTACTACCTCTGCATGCAGTGGTCCACACTGTGCTTGGAGCAGCATCTGCAGCATCATGACAGGGGCCATTCCTGCCCTGTGTAAGCTATTTCCACTGGGTGTTCATCCAAACCAGACATTATACCTGATTGTGTCTGTCTGAAGACAGTAAAAGATGGGAAATGACTGCCCCAAGAAGTAAACAATTCAGGGACAGAGAAAATAACCAGCTCCAACCCAAACCCCAAGGGAACAGCTCTGATAATACTATGAAATCAAAGTCCAAGTCACAGGGTTCCGTCTGCAGCTCTAGTATCACTGCGACATCCAGACTTCACATCAAGACTTCACACATGGCTTAGAAGGAAGAAGCTAACTCATTTCTGTTTTGAATCTCTCTTTAAAATGAGATGATGCAACTTGGTGTTCTGTTTCTGGTTATCATGTCACTCTTGTAGGAAAAATCATGCTTAAAAGCAAAACTTTTTCACACTGCATTTCTAGCAGACACTAGCCCATTCTTACCCTTCATGATCAGGGAGCTTTTGATGGAGTATTGTTTTACTACAGTTGCTGAAATTTTCTGTGCTGTCAGTCACAGCAGTCCTGTCTATCATAGCTGCCAAGGTAGCACAGAAATTCTCCAAAGAGCTTTCCTCTTGCTCTCTGAGGTCTTCATATTTCCAAGGTATAAAGTAAAGCCTCACTTCTGTTCCATCTCAACAGTGCTGTTTGCTGACTATATGCAAACTGATGTGGGAGATTCTGTATACATTATGGGAGAACAAAATGAAGGCACCAGGGACTCTTTTCCTGCAACTGTACAGAGATCAGTGCTAAACATCTATGTCTGATCCACTTCTGCTCTCTGACCCTCTTCTGTTTGTGTCCATGGAGAACATGTGAACAACTGGTTGGATGATTATTGAGAATCAAAGTCCTGGCTTCAGCTCAGGGTCAGGCCCACACTGCTCTAAAATACATACAGTGCTCTAGCTGCGGGAACAAGATAAGCCTCCCAAGATCTCCTTGAGTGATTGCAAAATTAGGATAAAATGAGGAAATATATTACAAAGATGATAGCTGGTCGGTGTAATAGTGATCTGTCTCTGAGAGAGTGCAATAAGCACTAATTATGTTGGATTGAATTGGATTTTTACAGCTATATTTCACAGCAGAGTTAGAGGGCTGGATAACACATCAAAGGGCAATTAAATCCACCTTCCTCTCTAGCTCCAAGGCATGTTCAAGCATACCTATCTCCTTCGTGGTAGATATTCCCCTGTCCAAAAGAGCTTTTTCAAATGATGGAGGACTGTAGAGTTTCCTTAGGACAGGCATGAAATTGTTCCCTAAAGAACAAAGCTTGAAACAATCACTAATTATGATGACAGAAGGTGGTCTAGGTGGTCTTGAGTATTCTCACGGGACAGAACTGACTTTTCTGAAAACCTTTCAAAGGTGCAGACCCTCATTTATTCATTATGAGCTTGTGAGCTGCTCCCCTAGCAAACACAGAAGAAAGAAAAACCCTCTCACTGTTACAGTGCTTCTTATTACATCAAGGTGTAGTCACCTGACCTATATTTTGATTGCAAAGCTGAGGACTGCAGAGATATTGAGGGAATACAGAAAATCATACTATTGTTATTGATATTAATATTATTCTGTAACAATTGTCATCACCATCAACAACCCAAGTCTTTGGATTCTCTATTTTTTATTTTCAGTTACCGTTCTCATAAATGTAAATTCTTCATACAGACTCTCACAATCAGTTACAAGCAGAAAAGGAAAGACTCTCTAGACTCCAGAACATATTTAATGGGACTAAAAAGTCAGCTGGACTATAAAGGAAAGTCTCAAAATCCACTTTCACTGATTGTATTTGAATATGTTTATGAGTCATGACAACTCTTCAACATGCAACTCAAATTAGATTTTTCTAATGAGTTTTTCCAAAATAAATGGGTTTGTGGGCCTTTCAAAGGCTACTTGGGCACCACAGAATGTTCTCTCACAGAGGAATTAACTTTACTACAAAGTCCTGGGCAGTATTTTGAGAATGGCTGTCACATAGATTCATAGTTTTACCAGAATTTCTTATAAGAACTGCATCAATGTTACCTGTAGTACTAGCACTCGTGAGTGAATGCATTAAATACTGAGGAGACACAATACCATAACACAGGTTGGATAAAACTAAACTAGAAAATGCTAGGGGATATAGCAAACAGCAGCTCTGATGCACTGGCAGATGTCCAGATCAAGAACAAAAAATGTTTGCCCCCCAGGTTTGTTTATGAACAGGTTAATTTGAACAATTACGACACTGAAAATGTGAGATTGAATCTCTTACGAGTCTAAATCAAATACTCAGATAATCTGCACCACCACCTTTATAAGCTGTAGCTGATAGTAATAAAATATATCCTTGTTTACCATTCTGTTAATCACATCTGACATGTTTTACTTGAATCATGTTTAATTTGATCTACTGTTCCAATTTTGAGCACTGATGCCAACATGCATGCAAGAGAGACAGAGGCACCCACTGAAAAGGCTCTAACGCCTGTGTTAGAAAAGTTAGGCTCTCTATTTTAGAGAAAGGAATCATTTCCTAAACATGGAAATTTAACCATGGCATTCAAAAAATGCAGCTAAGAAAAAAAATAACACTGCTCCACTTACATTCCAGTCTATAGTAACAAAGAAAGGGTGACGTTTAATTTCTTCCACTCCATCAAATCCAGCACCTGAAAAGAGAATGAAAGAATCAAAATGAAGTCATGCTTATAAGAGAGCTCCATGTCTCTTCTCCACTCTACCTCCTCATCCCCACTTTTCTTCTGATGAAGTGAGAGTCGCCATCTAAAACAGTTCTAGTCAGGAAATTCTGAATGGTGCAACAGCCACCACAGTATAAACTGCCACAGATACACACAAGGGCACTTCATTAATGAGGCTCTGATTCCAAGGGTCTTTCACTTTTCTCTAATTGAGGCTGCTGCCAAGGCTTTGGGTGAGACATGGGATTTTAGCCACAGCAGAGTGCATGCACCAGCAAGGTCAGAAGGGGCCCCAAGATATCCCAATACTCTGGCAAGGCTCCACCACTGGAAGCTTTTGTTTCCACACTGACTTTAAATCTTGACTAGCTACTGTTCTCCACAGCCACAGAAAGCTGCACCACAGGCAAGAATAGACTCAAAATGCCAAAAGGCTCCAAAATTATTTGAGGTAAGCCAGGGTTTTAGGTTCCTCCTCTTCACATACCGTCTTCAAATTCCTGTGAGTACCAAAATCATCACTCTCAGTGTTATGTTTCCTTCACTATCAAATTTCTCTTACATTACTATAGGAAATTTTAGGAAAAGTCTTCTGAGATCTGGTAATGAATATAATTCCTTCATTACTTTTGTTATATGTTTTCACTGAAGATTCACTTTTTTATTCCTTTAGCTCAATTTATTTCCTTCAGTGCTATCCCAGAACCAAACAGGTACCAAACTCAGTAATAATTAAAAGAACTGTCAGAGAGGATTTGGATTGTCATTTTTTGGGCTGATTTGACCTTATTAATAGCACCTTCATTTTCATTTCAAGGAGAATTAAACTCTGGAAGCAAAGGCTTTGCACTGCAATTCTGGAATCAGTTCCTGAAGGGTACCCAGTCTATTTCTTCACAAGCATGCTGAACAACCTCGATTCCCAAACGGATTTGGGATTCCTAAGCACCTTGAAAGGGGCACTCAGCACCCCAGAGGACTCAGCTTTTTATGCACACAATTTTTTTACTTTGGGTAGATCAACATTATAAGCAGCTTGACAAAGGCCTTGTCAACTGAAGCTTTTGTAAAATGTCATGTCTGCTCTCCTTGTGTACAAGACTGTTATCGATGTTGGTCAAAATGCAATGATCAGGAACAGCTTCCTACAGCCTGCTTAACATTCACTGATGAATGGATATGGGAAACAAACACTTTGTAAACATAACATGCAGGATTGTCTGTCAGGCCTACTGGAAAACAGCAAAGAGATATGATCTCCTGATTAATTCCCCACCCCAGTAATCTTTCAGTATAGGCAAATGCAAGTGATACACATGAGGATAAACAATCCTAGCCTGCAATACAAAATTATGTGCTCAGAGGTGATCAGCTGTGCTGAGGAGTCTGTGGGTTATGACAGACATTTCTAGGCAAACACAACATGAAATCAAATGTCAGGAAAAAAAAAGGACAAAACGGACAACACCATTGCACTGTCACTGTGTAAGTCTCTTGCATTTCTGCAACTGGAGTATGGATTGTAGCTGACACACTTCCCTGTAAAAGGGTACGCTTATTAAAGTTAGGAAAAATCAAAGAAGGCCAGCAAGAAATGTTATGGAATGACTGAGTAGGTCTGGACTTTTCAGCCTGGAAAGAGATGACTGAGGAAGTATAAAATAGATCACTAAATGATGCCAGCAGGAATCAGAAGAACCTGGAGATGTTCCCCAGGAAAATCTGTTGAAAAGAAATCTGTTGAAGATTACTTCATCGAAAAACCACAAGAAGCTCAGGAAATCCTCTGCTTGACATTAAAGCAGGAATAGGGTAGGAGAAAATTTAGGTGAAGCAACACATATGTCTATCCTGTTCTTACAAGCCCCTAGGCAGTTGTTTACGGTCCATGGGAACTGAACAAGAAAATAAGAGGTCTCAGAATAGGACTTGTTCTATGACTTGCCTAGCATATTTTTGTTCAATGCACAGTCTGAAGTCTGCAAGATTCCCTTGGCAGATTCATTCTGCTTTTAGCAATACCAACAGAAACACTAAACCAACAGATTTACTCTGAAGAGAATTGCATTGAGCAAATCTTCAGAAAAGAAAAACCTGTGAAAAATGCCTTGACTTCAGTGGTGGTGATTGGAAACTGCGGTAAATGTTCTTTACCACATCAGGATGAAACCCAAGTGCCAGACTGATTTTGCAGGACTGGGATAAATGCTCAGACACTGTAAGACACTAGTAGCATATCCTAGACTGAGGATAATTGTTAATGCATTCTATTTTCTCCGCTCTGCCCCTTCCCCACTGCTTCTGTTTCCCTTCTTGCCGAGCCTAATGGATATGTCATTGTGTGTTGGGAATGACATACTTTTTTCCAGACCATCTATTTGAAAGCCACACTTTTTGCTACTGTTGTTTTTCCTTTTTCCACAAACCTACAGAAATAAGGACCAAGAAAAAAAGTCCACCCACAGCTACCTCTTTTAGTGGGGGCTGCAGTGTTCAGTAAGAAATGCAAGCCTGCAGTTAAGGCAGGCATTTGTTTGAAAAAGTTTCATTTCCCAGCTGGGGCCACCTCAGCTCCAGCACAGAAGGAATGTGTTGTAAAGTGCAAGAGCTTAATATATTAAAGAGATTTAGGATGGTAATAGCCTCATTTTGCAAGGAGTGGCTTACTTCCAGTTCTTATCAACTGATTTTATGCTATGGAAAAGGTTCAGCACTTCCTGCAGTTTTTATTCCCTGACCTTCCCTGCTGTGAGAATTGCTGGTGTAGCCCACAACTCCTTGCTGGACTGTGTGCTGTGGCTGCAGGCAGCAGTGTGTGGCCTGGTCCTCTCCTCAGCCCAAGGATGCATTCAGGAACAGCTCTTGGAGGCAGGAGGACAGCCCTGACCCCACTGCAAAAGTCCTTGGGAGACAATAGGCATCAGTGCTTATGGTGGAGTCTCTCTGGATTTGCTCAGCATGTTTCCACCATTCATCTACCACCTGCAAATCTGCAGGGGGACTGCAAAGAGATGTGCTTTCATGGAGAAAAGAAAAGCACTGCAGAGGTCACGACAGGAAAGGCCTGCTGCACCGAGATGGACACGTCTTGGCACAGAGATGGGCATTCAGCAATACCTGAAGCACAGCACGCAACAGCGCACCACACGAACACAAACCTCTCACCTTCCCCAAGGTTTTTAGTGAGTTTGGGTCTTTTAGCTTCACTTCAATAAGCAATAAGACCTATCAGTCAAGAATAATCAGCACAATCAAACCTATTGCCTGCAAACATTCTTATGTGCCATCTAGTCCCATGAGAGTCCGAGAAGATAAATAATTCTTTTAGATCAAATTGCCAGTTTAAACACACTATAGTGCATTTATATAAAAGCAGCCGCACACTACTAATTGAGAACTTAATTATCTAAGTTTTATGCCTGCAATAAAAATGCCTGCAAACAGTAAGAGTAGAATGTTTTATATTCAATTGGTTTTGATTATTGAATCATTATGGACAACACAAGCCTTGAAATATTAAGGGGGAAAAAGAAGAAAGAAAGAAACCTGAAAGTTGATTACTTGGATAGTCAAATTCATCAGAAAGAGTTTCCAGACTTTCAGTTTCAGATAATGCAATTTTAGTATCTCTACAGTGTCAGAATATTTTTAGTGAGCTAGAATTTTTGAGGTATTTTTCTAAGGTTTACAAGAAAGCTTTACAGTCACTCTGACAAAGGTGAAAGCTGCTTTTTGTTTAAACTCATCATTTTATAAAGTTAATTACCAAAGTTTTCTATATGCCAAAGCAGAATGTATCTTACCTGAGAACACAGGATTAAGAAAATAATAATGATTTCCTTGGCTTTTACTCTGAACCCATGGGCATATGCTTTTATTTTAAACTTTCTTGGCCGAGAATCTCAATTATAAGAACTCTAGACACTTTATGGTGCTTAGCAGCATAGGGAATTTGTTAGATAATATGGTTTTTATATAAAATAAAATTTTAATATGTATTTGTTAAATAATCATGTTAAATAATAGACAATTTATTTATCTACCTGAGGAGATCCAGGTCTTAGAGCAACTCCCTTGCCTAAGTTCCTGGAAATGGAATGAACTGACACTTTCATTATAAAGTATTACTTCTGAGTGTTTACTACTTATTTGCCTGGGTATTCAGTTAGTTGAAGAATTTAAAATTATGCTTATCCATAATCAGAAATTTGGTGTACTTAGAGCAATACTACCAAAGCAGTGCTATGCAGATTACTTGTACAGCAAATAGGCTCAGAAAAGAATAGACAGCGCTCCGAAACCAGGGATACCAAAGGAAGACTTTCCATTCCTTAAAAACTTGTCCCAAATATTAATATGGGCATCAGACTTAAAAACAGAAGCAGGTAAATCAGATTACTAAATTTCTTTTCAGTCTTATCTAACTTGCTCCAAACCTAATACTTCTTTCATTAATAATCCAAAACTTCAAAACAAAATTTCAAAGAAAAATTTCAGAATACATCATCAATCTTTACTTCTGTTAAGATACCAAAATCAAATGTAAAGAAGCATATTTTATTTTTAAATGTTTATAATTGGTTTTTGGAACTAAATGCTTTCCATATTTGCAAATTAATGAAACAATGGCTGAAATCAAGTGTTTGATCCATAATACGGTTCATTTATTTTAGCACACTTCACTAATTTTCCGAAGATTTTTCAAAACTGGATGTCCAAGCTGGCTTTTCTTTTAATATTATTATTCCTTTCCCAGAAAAAGCTAGAATCCACAAAGTTGAAGCAGTCCTTTTATCTACTGACTTCTGTTCAGTATTTAGGCCAACTATTCAAGCTTTTCTCCTCTTGTTATCAACAGGTCCCCTTCCATCTTCCTTTGTGCTGATTCTCAATCAGTTAAATCAGAGAATGCCTTCAGGAGCTTTCCCTGAAATGTTAAGATCTATTTTTCTGTTACTCTTTTAGATTTTATTTCCTTGTATTATAAATAATTTTTTTTTTTTCCCCCAAGCCTTCCCAGTATTTCAATAAACCTCAGGTTTTAAAACCATGGCCCCTCACTATTCCCCATTATTAACATATGAGGGCTAGAATTGTTATGGCTAAAACCAAGTTTTAGTGAGTTTAGTCTCATCCAGAGACTCCTACTGACTTTACTGGAGCTCCATTTAGGATGGAAAATGAGAAGAGCAGAATAAAACCAAGAGATGGAGACAGAAAGGAAACAGCAGAAAGAAACAGAGGTAGGGAGTGGGATAAAGCTCATACTTGGTGCAGCACTAATTTTTCTGAACAGAGATTAAACTCAGAAATCCCAGTACTCTTTTTTTTTTTTCCAGTGTAAAACAGATTGCTTGAGAAAATGTGTTTTTCTACACTCATGTTTACAGTGTATCAGACTACAAGGCTACCATTTAGATGAAGAGGTAAAACAAATGGGAAGGCATTCCCTCTGTGGGCCACATGGGATCCTCCAGTAGGAGAGGGGTCACAGTGACATGCTCCCCACTGCCACCCAGCACTGGGCTTGACTGAGTTGTCCCCACATGCCTGCGGGGCACAATGACAGAATCTGCAGTGACAGTCATGCCAAAGGCCATGACCTCATCAAATGCAATTAATTTCTTAATAAAACCTGTAAACAAAGGTACAGATGACATAAGATACATTATCCAACATATATGTTTAGTTTATCACAATCTAAAGGGGATTATTAATAAATAAAGGGTGAAAGCACTTTGATGCCTTAAGATTTTAGCTTTTATATTTTTCAAATCCTTTACTGCATTAGTGCATAGGTCTAAACTCCATATAAAGTGTAGTTATCTGTCTTCATGTTTTGGTTAGACAAAGCAATGCCTGTAGGTCTGAGACCCAAGGACACACAACAGCCTAAGGCCCCAAAAAGTACAAACAAAAGTGAATTGTGGGGGAGTGAGCTGGGGGAATACAACTTCATTACCTGAAGCTGTAATTGGAGAATTAACTCCTGATATACAAATAGACCAAACTTACATCTGTCTGAAAAACTCAAGACCATCGTCCATCTTGGGTATAGCCTCTGTGAGGCTTTTACACTGCCCAAGGTGTATTTATTTAAGGCCTTTAACAAATACCCACTTTATTCTCTTTGTCTAGCTTCTGTCCTAGGTAGCCAGTCTAAGACATCAACATAAATGAAAAGGAGATGATGTATTTAGGTAATAAAAAAAGTCTACTGCAAGACTGCCCTTAGCTAACAGAATGAGACAGGATGGAAATGCGTTTGAGAATGGGAGAGATGAAACCTGAGATTTGCAGCTAAATTACACAGATGATAAACCACACTTTTTTCTCAGTTCCCTATATTATCATCCATGGAAGGTATCTTAAATCATTCATAAAAGCTGGCAGTTCACTCACCCTCTTTACCAAAAAAATGAAACACAAGTTAATAAAATCTTTTAGATTTCAATGCTTTGCCTGTACTCCTTTCAAATTTCTCTAGTGATGCTGAAGGTTCACTGTGCCCTGGGAAGGATTGCCAAATGCCACCTAATGAAGAGGATAACCACTGGAAAAGATGAGCTGAGAGGCACAGCTCACCACGCAGCAAGGCAGGGAGCACATAACGAATGTCCTGATCAAACACACACGTACCTAGTCTGTTGGAGGGGTTCCTTTTGAAGAGGGCTCGCAGCAGGCTCTGGGCTTCTACGCTCAAGAACTGTGGCATTCCCAGCTTGGCTCTGAAAGAACACAACACTTGAAAAGAAAATAGATTTTTCAAGCTTTTTTTCCATCCCACTGTGGCTGAAAGAGCCGAGCTGTAGCAGTCAGGATGGGCAGACACAGGAAATCAGTGACCAAAGGCTACCTAAGCACAGTGCAAGGCAGAGTGAGAGGCTGATCTTATTCTGCTGATCTTAAAGAAGGTTTTACCACTGACTTCACTAGAGGTAGAGCAGATCTAATGAATCTCATAAAACTTTTGCAACCTAAATATGTCATTTTCTTACAGAATTTTTCACATTTTTAGTTTGCTGAAATAAATTTGGGAATCAAGAGGAATTTAAACAATCAAACTTAATGAAAAAACATATACTAAACTGTACACTGTTTAAAAATAATAAAACTTTTCTCTTGGCTATTCAGCACTACATTAAGAAAAAAGCACTAGTGAGCAAAGCTAAGCTTTGAATACTTTTGCCTGCATTGAACATTAAATGAATGGGACAGAGCAAAGGAAAATTTTGAAACTTGGCAAAAACAAAATATAACATGTCCTGCAGAAATCTGACTTTCCCATATTTTGTGGATACTGACATTATCACAAAAAGTAAGATAAATTTCTTTTGTAAGGCCCTCTCTCAGTAATTCACTTCCTACTGTTTATTCTGAAGGTATTTTTAGTTAAACACAGGCATCAGCTATGTGTGCCTTACTAAATTCACACTTTGCATGGCTTTGAAAAGTTCATTATGCACATCATTATTCTCTACCCATCACATACTTGGACCCTGTGGAGTCTCCAGAGGGTGGAGTTAACTCATATTTAGAAGAATGAAAGCAGTTTGATACTCACTTGAGAATGAGTGCCATTGTTTCCTTTCTGTCTTTTCCCTGGAAGGGTAATGATCCTGTCAACATCTCAAACTGTGGAGTAGGAACAAAATGGTAAATCAAATGTGCATTGGGATGGTCTTCATAGCTGAAAGAGACCATATCCATCTTCTATTGCCAACACAACTTAAAACTAGAGGAAAAGAAATGATCCAACAAGCTGTGCGTCAAAAAAAAATGGCATAGCAGGTCTGGATGACTGTTCCATTCCAGAGATGTGTTACAAACTGCTTACACTGGTATTTGTTGTCAAGTTTGGGTATGTTTGGGAAGAAGTGTCATATACGGTGTTCCCTCCAGCACCTGCTGTTCTATGACCAATGCTGGCAATGAGGTATTTGGCTGAGGGACCCTTAGCCTGCATGGGTATGGCTCTTCTTGGGTGTTTGGCATGGATTACCATGCAAGGAAGATGGATTTGATATGCCACTCCCCACCTTTTTAGGTTGAGTCAAACGATCTCTTTGTATATTTTAACCACTTAAAGATGCCTCTACTGTATTTTGCATGAGAAACAAGACTAAACCCCATGCTCTTAAAGCTTTTGAGTGTGCCTTTTCTTTCCTGCTTTGGCTTTGGTTGTACTCAGTGATCAATCTCCTAAGTGTCACATTTACTGAACCCAAATCTCAAAGCAAAACTCAACAGTCATCATCAATTATTTGCCTAACACAAGTGTGGAAACATCAATCAGCTATGGTTCCTTGGAGACAGATTAGTGCTTTCAGTAAATTTGACAGGCATTTTGTATCTGTAAGAAGTGAATAAACCCAACAAAACCCTAGCCGAAGAAGCTTGCCTAACTTGGATTCCATACCAGGTCTTTCACACAGCTCTCACCACGGTGTTTTATGGAGTGGTTGCTGCTTTCTCTGGCTAACTGAGGCTGAGGGCTGTGCATCACCAAATATAAAGACACCAAGAATGTAACTCAGCTTGGTCACAAAGGAAAACAGTGTCCTTGAGGGTAAAGTGAACTGTTACTTGTGTCTGTCACTCAGGCTTTGGATCTTTTCTACTATAATAAGCTAATTAATTAGAGTAATTAATTAATCTAATAATTAATTTAATAATTAATACTCATTGCTATAAGTAAGTACCTGTTAAGGCAGGAAAGACTCTTCAAGCCTTATGTAATTTTTGTAATTCACCCCACAAGAAACCACAGTGCTCCCAGAAAGCACGTTTGTTCCAAGAAGAATCCTTTCATTTTCAAAACTTGTGTCAGACAGCCCCACAGCCTGACTCTTCCTTTTGCCCAGATTAAATACAGCTATACCAGAAGAAAAATAGAAAACATAAGAAAACTAAGGGTGAAACTCCTATGCTAATTTTGGGAGAAGGGCAGAGATGTTTAGAAGCCATATGACTAATTGAATATAGTTAATTGAAGGATTAATCTTCATTAGTAACAAATTGCCTCGAGGCATTAAAACGCATAGTAGAAACAGAAATAAAACCACTTTAGAAAAATGTATATGGCTGTCAAATATAAACAAGATTTGGAAAAAAACAAATGTATTAACTTCTTCTTTGGTTATGAGAGGCAAGAAAAGAGCTGCCTGGTAGACCTGGAGGAAAGCAGCTCTTTTTCTACAAAGAAACATGATGGAGGAGAATTTTTAAACCTTCCTAGATGATGCTGGAGCTTAAATACCATTTTCAAAGTAATTCTGACCTATTAGAGCCTTAGTCCTGATAAAAGTGCTCAGATATACTGGGAATGAGGGGCAGAGAACATTGCTTCCCAGGGCAGCAGCAGAAATGGTACAGATTGTAAAAAACCCTCCTCGTGATTTCTAGAGCATTTATGCTCATGGTAAGTACCTAATGTTCACTTACACTTGCTCATGTTACTTTGTTATTATAATAAATCTAATTTAGCAGCACCAACAATGGCTGCTACATCTTATTTATACTGACATAAATGTGCTTGACATTGCTGGTGCAGATGATAAGAGATATAGGCAATTGCTTGGTCAGTGACTACATGGGAAAGGACTGTAGTTCCCACTTGGCTCAATATCCCAGGGATACCTGCAAATGCACCAGGGGTACAAGGGACAGAAACAAAAAGGAAGGAATTTGGAAGAAACTTAAGTTGCAGGAGGGAGCAGGGGTAATGAATGTTCTAGAGGCTGCAGGAAACATTTACTGTGCTGCTGTATGGGCCAGCACTTTGTTACCACATCTCCAATTGTGCAAGCCTAATGCTGAGATTAATTCAGGTTCAGAAGAAATGCATTTAACATCAATATTTAAAGTGAAAGGCAGCCACGTAAATTAAGTGTACCAGAGCTTTTTACCTCAATGAACTGAGCTAAGCAGCATCTGGAAGAAAGCATTAGTTTCTCAACTGCAGTCCTGACTAAATGTGTTGAAGGTTAAAAATGAAAGAACGAGACTGAAAAAAAAAAATTGAAATTGTTCATTTCATGAGTTAAAGCTATCATTTCACTGGACAGAGATCTGTCTTCCTGGTATTTTTTTCAAAAAGTCAAAAATCTTGCTAAACCTGAACATGAAAACAGAAGTGAGAACATGCTGCTTACACCCTTACACTCTTGCATATAAATACAGAGCTGTATGGGTCACAGCAGGCTGACAAGAAGCTGAGACTAGGGGTGAATGAACTCTGCAGTATTTTTGTCTATTAAAGCAGTCCCTACAGTTTTGCTGGGAAACTCAATTTTCATTCTGCCTACTTCCCCGTCTGTATAACCATCTGTTTGCTCCTTCCTTCCCACCGATTCACTTCCCAGGTGTTTTGGAGGTTAGACAGTACTTCCAAAGGCTGCATCTCCCTCCAACCTTGACTTCCTTTCTGTACCAAAGAAAGTGCAAGAAAGGCAAATATTCTTTGTTCCAGTTCAGCTGCCTATTTAGGGAACCACAGAATAAGGCTTAATGGGAAGCGGCCTCTGGAGTCACATTATCCCTCCCTGCCAAGGTCTCAATATACCCTGCAGTGCTTCCTTTTTCTAGTTTTCAGGACAGTCTCCAATTTCAGTAGGCAAAATATGAGCACTTCCCAGAAGAGACACATGGAAGTGCCACATTTCCTGAGGAAACTCAGGATTCAAGAAGTGACCCAGGAAGGTTATTGGAGAAGATAATGAATGAGAAAAAAATCCTCAACCTGGGTAACTACTGTGTGCATATTCATGAGATGGAAGGAGAGCAGGCTGTGCAAACTACTTCAGCCCAAGTCTGTTGAAGTATTGTGAACATGGGATAAAACTCAGAGTTACAAAGAAACTTGATATCACTCAGTTTTGGAAAACAGAGAGAGACACTCAGAATGGCCAGGTTCTCCTCTCAATACTTCCAGTCATTTTCCAGGTATCTGAGAACTGCTCAAGCACTCAGTTTAATACTTGCAAAATGCATTAAATATTTTTAATTATCTGTGTGTGTGAAACATAATGAATTAGTGCTCACAAAGGGCTGAATCCCTTAATATAGCAAACAAGCATAAATATTCGAAATAATGTTCATGAAGACCATCTCTTGCACTGGGAATAAAACAAGACTTATAATGGCATTTTGTAAAAGATTGTAATACTTTGACGTCTTGCACTGATTCTTCCAATGCCACTGTATAGTTACCACAAAATTAGTACAGAGCTAAATACTTTGGATACCAAAGGGATATTTTCTTTTCTTGTGAAGATTTAATTACTTGCTGACACATATGAACACATTTTTTCTTGTTTGGGACTGCTACCAAGTCATCACAGCCATTTCTCTAATTATATTCCCCCCTCTGCTCACATGATTCTCAAAGGTGTACAGCGGTTTTTTCCTGAAATGAAAGAGATACAACTTCCATAAGGTCTGTGACCTTGTAAATGAGCTGGTAGGATGAAGTACAAAGGCACTGCTTTGTGAGGCCTCCCAAGCAGTTTGTACATGTTAGATCAGGGAGACCAGTTTATCTGGGCTTCAGAGATGGCAGTGTGGGCACTAAGGACTCTTGCAGGGCAGCTGAAAACATATTAGTTACATATCCAACTTCTAAACAATGTGGGCCAAACACTAGTTTGTGAGGATCTCTTGATGCAAGGCCTTTGCAGAGTCTATCCTATCCAAAACTTCCAATGCAGTCAGCAAGATGCAGAAAGGCAGAAAAGGCAAACTGTCTGGTCATGAGGAACCACATAAATTCACCAACAGAAATTATAGTTGGGTTTCAGCAGTCATCACCACATTTTTAATGAGAAGCAGGGACTGTCTTCTGAATGACAGAAAGGGCAAATTTTAAGATTTGAATGACTGTACCTGCTGACATACAGTAAGCTACCATAAAATAATTCAAATAAACTGAGTAGCAAACAGAGCAGGTAACAGTTTCAGTTCTGTGGCCTTTGTCAAAGACCTAGCTGGAAGTACAGGAAATTTTACTGTTGTTGACAGCAAAAACAATTAATAACAATCAATAAATAAGATCAGAACTTAGTCATTTTCAGACAAGTTTGTTTCATTATTAATAATCACAACATGCCAGATTTAAGGAGTGTGAAAGGATCATTCAGTTTGATTCTAGTCTGAGCCCTGGTCAATGCAGGTTGGCAAGAAGCTGCCAGCACAACCTGACCCTTCATGTTGAAGCATCAATCCCTCTTCAGAGAACAGAACAGACAAGTGAGTGTTTGGTTGCTCTCATGATGAGGAAGATACAGGCCATGCTATAACTATCTGCCTAGTATGTTCCCTTTTTTGATAAGAATTTTAGATATGAAAACTATACTATCACACGCATTTCTTTTGAATCTATGCATATTTCATCAACTGGTATGTTTTCTTATTTTACATCATACTTAGAAAGAAATGCTAATAAATCATTTGAATACCATTTAATTATCTTCAGTTTTTCAGACTGACAGAAAACCAGCTTCTGTAATAGAACATATATGTGACTGAACAAGGAGAAAAGAGCAGATTGAAAGACAGCATCAGAAAATCCTCTCAGATGTTTAGTGTGTGGAAATATACATTCTTTGGTCCCAACCAGCTAAATGTTGAAAAGGGGAAAAGGTAGAACTGACTGACATATTTTTCTCTAAGATGTCTGGTAACACTTAAAGGCTTAAAGCATTAGCTTGGAGTTAAAAGGGTTTTACTTTCTTTAATTCATCTCCTTTTATAGGGATTCTTATCTTTTCTAATTCTAATACGTTGAATCCTTAGGGGTGGGTTGAAAAGAGCAATGGAGAGAAAAAAAAAGAAAAGAAAGCCTAGCAAAACCCAGGGAGGAAGTAGTCCAGTTTATTAAAAGTTTATTAGCTGGTGAAAGAAGAACAAGCTATACACCAAATTCACCATCATTTAATGATAAACTGAGAGTGAAAAGACACAGCTATTAATCAAAAATAAATATATAATAAAAAAGTTAAAGAGCAGGGATAGATTTATTCTATGAGACATAACCTACTGATTTTTGTGAATAAATGTACATAGTTCAGAAGTGCTGAGCATCCATAAACGGCCACAGGAGACAAGGATGTTCCATTCCTTTTATAATTTAGGCAATAAATTACAATATTTATGTAGAATAACTGCTGCTAACCTGCTAGATCAGTAATGTAGGCACTCCCCAACCCTAATTTTTGCTGGTTTTCACATTACTTCCTATACTTCCTCTGGTGGCATCATTTGTCTGCTTCAGGTAAACAAAATTTAAACATATTCTATGGATTTTGGTATGTAGTGTAATATATAACTACCAAAAATACCCTCTCTACCACAGGAAATGGTGCTGAATTGGAAGAGCACATTGCTATGCTAATTTCTAAATTCCTGGTTCTGCTGTGACACCCACGGTGAGGCGCCCTGGGAGACACAGCTGTCTGCTGATGGCCATGCCCTGAGCACAGGGTGGATCTGCAGCCTGCACACTTCAGGAGAGAGCAGCCCCACCTCCTGATCCAAACATATCCCTGTGAGAGTAGCAGATGCCTGGTGTCCGGGCTCAAGGGACAGCACTATGCTTGATAAAATAGTGCTGCCAACATCTGCTTCCAAAAACTTAGGGTGTTCATACAGCTTTGAAAAAAATCAGTGTCACACACCAGCTTCTTGACCTTTTCTTCATCTACCTCAGCACCAATAGCACACAGACTGGAGAGGCTGAAGGGTGCAGGGTGTGGGGGGGCAGGTCAGCATCTGAACACGTAACTTTGAAAGGCTGTCTTGAGGAGAGCGCAGTACCTCTCTGAAAAACTTCACTAATACTGTAATTTTTATCTGAGGGGTCTGATCCCTCCCACAGCCCCCCCCAGCAGCAAACAAGCACAACTTTTGCATTACCATGAGCACGCCAAAGGACCACCAGTCGGCACTCTGGGTGTGTCCTCGCCGGTTGACCACCTCGGGGGCCATGTACTCTATTGTCCCACAGAACGAGTATGCTCTCTTGTCATGGTCGATGGCTTCCTTACTCAGACCAAAATCTACATCAATTGAAGCAGATAAAGACTTTTCAGCTCTCTAAAAATCATTATTGATGCTTTTGCTTGCTGAAATTGCTTGAGCAAACCACACCAAGCAGCTGGTGAAGTGCCCTCCTGTCCGTGTGCAGGAGGCCACAGGCACGCGTGTGCTGGAGCCCTGCCTACATGGCTGCCTGGCACTAATACACCCTGAAATAGGCACTTCATTTGTTCAGAATGAGGTTCTGACTCAAGGCAGAAGGGAGTTGAAATAAGCAGATTTATACAGTTAAGTTTTGGTGAGGGCAATGCTAGAGAGGTTTCTTGTGTAGCTAACCAAAGTATTAGGAGTAACAGTCCCAGATTACTCCAGTGAAAAGGTGGGCTAGACAGTGCCACGAGAGGGGCAAAGGGATGTCTTTCCAGCCATCCTCTGCCTGGATTAAATAGTCATATTGAAGCATCCTTCCATCCACAGTGGCAGGCAGCCACACCTGCCTGTTTCACATCAGTCAAGAGCACAATTTTACCAAGAAAATGCTGTTCTCCATGTGCTGTGCAGCATGGGGGATGAAAAATCGACAGAGAAGCTCAATACTCAAACTCTTCTGGCTTTTGCAAACAAACTCCTTCCAACCAGGATGCATGCAATATACCGCAGAAAAAAACCAAAACTGCTTATAGGCATGAAGTTTCCTGTTCCTCACGTACCTGTTATCTTAATGTGACCCTCTTCATCAAGAAGAATGCTACAAAGCAAAAAAGAAACATTCATTCATTAGCCAGGCACAAAATGTAGTTATAAAACATGAATAAAAAGTCAGGTAAGGAGATACGCAGAATTCAAATACATAAACAAAACCTTAGTGGATTCTATGGCTCCAGAAAGAAAAATGAACCTCAAAGGTTCGTTTAATCTCATGTCTGAAGTATGCACCGCCTGAGGCAGTTCCATGAGGAGCCTCCTCTGTGCTCCACAGGATGCTCAAGGTGGGCATGCAAACAGAGCTGAGAAAGAACTGGGTGTTCAAAGCCAACAGCTGCAGAGTATATGCTTCCAGCAGGAAAAGGAGCTAAACATTTCCTGCTCTTGTCATAATAAATGGAAATCACACAAATAATCAGGGCTTGGACCCACTGGACCTAAAATTAAGTCCAAAAGTTCATGCTGAAGTAATAAAAGTCATCGTAGAGCATGGTGACTAGTCACAGCCTAACTGCATGGATCTCAGCCTCTGCTTATTTTCTCTATCCAGAGCACAGATGAATATTCAGCCAGGAAGCCAAATTAAAATGTTCTCACATTTGCCACCTGCCAACATATTTTTTCCTCACAAAGGCACTCCAACGTTTCTGTAGTTCACCAAAAGCAATGCTGGTTTTTGTGGAAGCAAGAAGCAACAGTGAATTTGAAAAATAATGATTTTGGTAAATAAAAACTGACATAATAATGAAGGTGGTCTTTTTTCTGTCCTAGTTAGACTTGATATTTTTCTCTTTTCCAACTGATCTATCAAGGTGCCAGCTATTTTTATATTCCTCTTCTCTTAGAGAACTACTTTAATCTAATTATTCAGGAAGAAAATAGGATAGAAGTGAACCAAATATAATGGGCTATGCTTTTGTGAAAAGCTGTGTCTGAAATGAGAACTGAAACATAATTGAAAAAAGATACTCTTCTGTCATTCATATGTTTAGAAAAAGCTGTTGTGCAAGTATCAAAGGCCAGCAACTAAGTCAGTACCATGTGTCCAATAATTAAAGCCTTTTCTTCTCAATAAAAGCATCTCACCTTTATTCTTTCTCCATAGTTTCCTTGAACACATAATTTTCAAGTCTTAGTCTATAGCAGGCATGTTTAAGTGTATCTTTGTTACTGCCACCCCTGAACTTGTGTTTCAGAAGAGAACAGAACAAAACACCTGCCAGTGTGGAAGTGATCATGAATGGACTCCCCAGACCTGGATCTGGAAAAACAGCAAGGGGAATAGAGCTCACAGAAATCACCTAAGTTTTTGTCCCACACCCAGGAAGGCCCCCTGAATAACTGTGCAATTCAAAGGTTGTGGGATTTCCCCACATTATATTTACTTTGCATCACATTTACAAATGTAAAACACTGATTTTACATTTAATGGACTTTAAATTTCATAATTTTCTATTGAAAATCCACGCTGCTTCAGTATGTACACGATGTATGCTTCCCTTACTTTGCCCTGATTAAAGCGTTCACACCTTACCCTCATTAAAGGGACAGAGGCAACACCAAGAGAGCTTTCAGACTGATAATACTGCCTGAGGTTGAGACACAAACATACAGCAACTCCTTCTCACACTGCTTGAAAGAGCAGCAAAATGGATAGAGCCTGGCTTCCAACGGATGTGTATCCTATATCCCCTAAAACGTGATCTACAGTTCCTTCCTCCTTCTCACATTCCCTAATCACCCTTCTACCATTCCCTCAGCTGCTGGCAGCTTCCTCTGTGGCCCCTGGCAGCAGCCTTTGGACAACTGGGTGCCTCCACATTTGCCATCTGGCAGCACAAGTAATGCTACAGTCATTAACTGAAGATTATATTTCATGTAAAAAGAAAACAATATGCTAATAGTGAGGGGGAAAAAAAGGGCAACTGTTGCACTGAATTATCTTAGAGTGAAATTAAGAAGAAAAGAACAAAGTACCTGCTTCTAAGAATTACAACAACTACAACAACAAACAGTTTTCCTGTGATAGTAGAAGCAAACTTATTATCTGATTATACTTTGTACTCTCTTTTTATCTTTATCACTTTACAATTCCTTTTTATCTCACGAAATCCATAGCAGACATTCTATTGTGAAAATCACAATTACTTTATCTATGGTTTGCAGGATAAATTAATCTGAAATAAGATAGTATTATTCTATGGAAGGGAAAAAAAACCCCAGAAGTTTTTAATATGATTCAGGCTTGAGAATAATTTTTCATCTCAATTAATGTCTTGAAATTATAAAAAAAACATAAAAAGTAGACTACTTTAAAATGCTAAACTAGGTTACAGTCACATTGAGTAATCAACTTCAGCTAGGAGGGTTTTTTTTTAATTTTATTTGTTCAGTCTAATGCTTGAGTTCTTTTATAGGATACTGTCATTGCCAACTTTCTCTTCAAAGAAGCAAAAACAGTTATTAGGTAAAAAATATACCAACACCATAAATAAGTGAACCAACATAGGCTTGGGACAAAAGTGCCACAAAATAAGGGCATCTCTTAGAGAAGGGGAGACTGAAGGGAGATCTCATCACAGTCTACAGGTTTCTCAAAAGAGGAGGGGCAGGCACTGATCTCTTCTCTGTGGTGACAGTGACAGGACCTGAGGGAATGGCCTGAAGTTGTGTCAGGGGAGGTTTAGGTTGGATATTAGGAAAAATTTCTTCACCCAGAGGGTGGTTCGCCACTGGAACAGGCTCCCCAGGAAGTGGTCAGAGCACCAGCCTGACAGAGCTCAAGTAGCATTTGGACAATGCCCTCAGACACTTGGTGAGATTCTTGGGATTGTCTTGGAGATATTCTATTATCCTATGTTTGAATATTTCAGCACCAGAATCATCCCACAAACATTCAAACTGCTTTTCAAACCTCAGTTTAAAAGTATGCCTTGAGAAAATAAAGGCTGGAAATCTCCATGCTAGAGGCTGGGGCAGCTAAATTTGTAGCAGAAGAATGATATAGTCTGAGGTACAGGAGAAGTCTCATAGCAGAGCTAGAACTGCAAACTCTGTACCAACTTTTCTGCTGCAACTTTATCAGAGGGAAAAAAAAAGCTTTTGTTATGGGTTGTTGGAATTGTTTTATATCATGCCTTAAAACAAGGCCTGAAAAATTCTCTCCCATTTCTCTCTCTCTATTTTTGATTTTGAGACACATCTGGGCTTCACTTTGAGCTCCAAAATCCCCAAATCAATGTGGAGTTCTGCCAGATATAATAAAGCTGGAACTCTGGGGTTGGGTTGGTTGGTTTTTTTTTTTTTTGGTTTTTTTTTTTTTTTTTTGGTTGGGTTGGTTGGTTTTTTTTTTTTTGGTTTTTTTTTTTTTTTTGGTTTTTTTTTGGGTTTTTTTTTTTTGTTGTTGTTTTTTGTTGGTTGGTTGGTTTTGATATTTCTTTTCTTTTTTCTTTTTTCTTTTTTTTTCCTGGATGATCTAAGTGTCTTTCTAAGCGAGAGCAGTTTTGCAGAAGATTCAACCCACACTTCATGTTAATCAGAAATTGTAGCCAAATTCTCAGGTGGGAAATAAAACCTGAGACTTACCAAGAGTGTTTTATTTCATTGCATGTTTTGTTACAAAAGTACCAGATGAAGTAGTCAAATATACCTACTAAAGGGATGAAGATTCTTACAAATTATGTTTTGTGATGTTTCAGTGTTTGCATCACCCCATCCTATCTCACATGACCCACGCTATCTCACCCTGCCGAACACAAATTCCTCTCTGCTGTAGCTTCATTGACACCATGAAGTCAAAAAGGGATTGCTTACAGCAATTGAAGCTTTCCACTATAGGCCTTTGTCTTTTACTGATTCTCAGATCTCCCCTCTCTATACAGGGCAGTTGCATTCATAAATCAATAGTCATGGTTGGCAACATACTGCATTAAAAAATGGTGTTTGGCTTTTTAGAGTATAGTTCAGCATATCTGAAGTTGTTATATGAACTGACCCTCGTGTAGACAACTGAGGGTCTTAAAATGTACATCACTCCTTGTTAACCTAAGCCCCTATTCCAGAACTCAAGGTGCATCTAGGTTCCTGAAAAGAGAAATGGTAAAGACTAATAGTAGTTTGTCCATTTTCAGATGGTAGAGTTATTTCTAAGTCACTCATACCCTTAAACCACAGCATAAGAAATAACATATGCATCATATGCTACTTTATAACAGGTTCTCATTTTTCCATTTTGGTATATTTACCATATATACTAGTGAATATATACACCATATTTTATAGCTTGACTGTGCAGTTCTTAATTAAAAACATGCCTCATCATGTCAGGAACCCAATATCTCCCAGTGTGACTGAACAATACCTTGTCCCACAAGGGATGCCACTGACATCACCAAGACAACTCAAGGAGAAGAATTTGTCAGCAACAATTCAAGAGAAGTATCTGCTTGTTCTAAACAAGACCTTAACCAGAAAGCTCAATTACTTGTCTTTTTGAACTAAGTACAGCTGACTTGATAACAGCTCCCAGTTGCACTTGAAATTAACTCACAGCTTTGAATTGCTAACATGGATTTTGCTCAGAGAATCTTAAAAAAAAAAAGCTGAACCTTAAATTTTAATGTACGGAGGGTTCTTCCAAGTGGTTTGAACAGTGCTGTTTTCTTTTTTTTTTTTTTTTAACACAAAAAATTACAATGAGCTTTATTTTAGCATACTTACAGAGCTGACAAGCAAACCCAAACCTATCAGCAGTTACTTTTGGGAGCTTCTGAAAAACAGCAAAAGCATTGAACAATGAAAGGTCTAATGCACTGCCTATCTTTCATAAAGGGGAGAGAGGGAAAGAGACAGAGAGAGAAGTAGGAAATTACTAATTAATTAATTAATCTCCACTTCTGCAGATCTGATAGAGCAAACCTTGTGCTGTAATCATGCTGGTAATGCCTCTGCTGAAGATGTGTGTGTGTGATTCTGCACGTTGCATCTCAAAGGAGAAAAGCATCAAGGCAAGCCAAGGGGGAGCAGTGAGAATGATTGAAACACTGTAAAGACTGACTAGTGAAGAAGAGTTCAGTACCTGGATCCTTTAGGGTACAGAAGAGGGTCTAAGGAAAAGGATGTTCTCACAATCCCCTCCGAGGCTGCTGCTGAGAGCAGAACAAGCAGGTTGGAGCTTCTAGGAGGACTGGCCAAGGAACACTGGCCTGCTGTGGCAGTGAAGACATTTCAAAATAGCTATTAAGAGCAACATTTTAGATGAACAACTGCTGGAGCACTGCCAAGAGACCTCCTGTGTAAAGCTCGGAGTCTCCACCAGCTGTTCTAAGCCTAAGTTAGCAACACACCTGTTGTGGTCTTGATGCTGCCAGGGGGCAAGGGGAGGATGAGAACGTCTTGGGATGGTCCTAATTTTCTTTTATCATCTTCTTCAGAAAGATATTCTTTCCCAGATGTAACTCAAAAATTTAACTTTCTCTTTTTCTTTTTTTCCCCCGAGAGTAATTGTTTTATTCTGCTGTATCTATTTCTTTAATGCAAACCTGAAGATCCAGAGAAATCATAGGCTGTCATTCTCTGCTCTCCTAGGTGTGACAACACATAGGCTTTGCACTTACAGAGCTATTTTTAGAGGATATGGTTTTCAGAGGCCTTGGTTTATCTCCAAGTATGAACTTCTGGGTCATTCCCTTTCCTACACAACAGTTATATTCATGTAAACTAATTTTATACGTCAATTGAATCCAAAATAGACTGTATTACAGTTAGTCTGTTTAACTGTACATCAAAGACCATAAACCATATATACAAAAGTCAGAAAATGCAAGAGTGAGGGCTGCCACCTTAACTTTACACAGTGATCTCTCTGTGTAAAGGTCTTCAGTTACGTGATGATACTTTTTATTTTCTTCCAGAGAAATCTTGTCTCAGCTGGCAGACTGGTAACACTGAGAGAGGGATTTTAGCAGAGCAGTACAGTGAAGGAGATGGCTGGTCTCAGCTCAGACAAAAACATAGAGAAAACTGGATTGCATCTGTACCTTTTCAACATGCTTCTATGTGACAATGACAAATCAGTGACACCTTCCTTCATTAGATGAGCTCCAATTTCTTGATTCACTGATCCCTGATTTGAAGCACTGCAGCTTGGTCTGCAGTAATAGAAAATGCTCTTAATTGCAACTGGAGTCATCGAGAGATTTTTTTTTTTTTTTGAGATGCTAAGTGACACTGGCTGCTGAGAACTCAGAAAAATCCAGTTCTCAGGATCTCAAATACAATGAACAGTTCTGACATACACTTAATTTTCTCCTTGGTTTCTAACTTCTTCTAAAGCAAAAATTTACCGCATACGCCTAAAAAGCCAATGGCATTGTGGCATATCTGAATATACAAGCTCATGTCTGGATACATTCTAATAGCAGATTCATGTATAGTGTTATCTCAAAAATCAGCCTCATCTAACATCAGAGAGAAAAGCAGTGCATGATTTGTTTGAGTGCTCACTAGAATCAAAATTTAAAACAGAAAACTGTAATTGGAGTTATTTTATTGTGTACATGTTTGTTGATGCTAAATGGATTAAACAGCAATTCAGAATGACACTGAAATTGAGGAGCTGCTGGCAGACAATACAAGACCCTGTGGCTGTGGCAGCTGGGGTGCCACCACTGCCTACCTGCATTTCATATCAGGAAAAAACCAATACTGTTCTCCCTCCAGTTGTTTAATTTGTAGGATGACTTCCCATATTTGCCAAAGACTCTGGTTTCCAGTTTTGATTGCATAAACAGGCAAGACTGGAAAATTTTGTCAACTGCAAAAAGTCCTCTAGCCCAAAAGACTGGGAGCTCTTGCTATGTACATCTGTTGAATTCACACACTACTACTACTACTGCTACTTTTCTAACCCAAACATAAAAGTGAATCTAAAATTTAAATCACATAGAACTGCAATGGAGATAAACAGTCTCCTCCCCTTCAACTTCTCACCTACAAAGTCCACCTTCTGTCACTTTTGGTCTCATGTTTTGCCCATGAGAGTGAAAGCATTAACACTCTATTTTAAACAAAGAGGTGCATATTTTTCAGTTTGATGTCACAGAAAGAAAATGCTGCTGTGCTATTAGACTTTGAAACTGTAAGCAATTGCCAAACAGACTGCCCTCAGTGGCTAGCTTTTATAAATGCTGGTGACCATTACATTAAAAAGGAACTTTGGAATGCTGCAGCCTAATTTATTTGAGTTGTCACAGCAGAATCCAGCAAAACACCAAGCGAAGGGCATAGAATAAAAACAGTATCACATCACTCACAGTGATAGCACTTAGGATGTCATTTGCTCTACTGATGTATTGCAAATAAAAAAGAGCAAGGAAAATTAAGACCACATTATGAGTGAAAAATAACTGTAAATATAAGTGAGAACAAATATTTTGGAAAATATTTTGCACTGTTAATGCAAGTGTTTTAAAAGTCCTGATTATCATTTCTCTCATGAGTTATCAGGCACACAAGCTCTCAGACATGCTCATTTACTTTGGGCAATGGCTACAGTAAAACTGAACGGTGCCATGCCATATTCTGTATAAGCTGGAAATGGAGCTGCTTTGAGTGGTTTACACTGCATCAGGAGGAAGGCCAGGTTAAATGCTGCAAACAGAGAACAGTGCCACTGAAGTCTGAGGCACAGAGATCTGAATTCTTTTATGAAATCATTCACAAAACTGAAGGCCAAGCACACAGAAGTAAAACCATACTGGAGCACAGTCAAAACATTTCACCTCATGCTAAGATGGTGTGAAAGAAAAACTCTCCTGCTGTTAGTGATGGTCTCTTGTAGAGTCTCACAAACCAGAAGGAAGGCAGAGCCCCTGGCACCTTCTCATTTAGTAGTGTGACAAGGAGCAGAAGCAACCAAAAATTTCAAGTATTTATGTTTCTGTTCACTTTTCCTTATTAACTTACTTTTCTGGTTTTAGATCCCTGTAAATAATTCCAAGACCATGGAGGTGGTCTAATGCCAAGGCCAGCTCAGCTAAGTAGAACTTGACATCCTCTTCTGTAAACATCACCTAGAGAGAAGGAAGAGAAGACCACATCTATTTATTGGACAGTGGTGGGCTGGCTTGCCTTAAACAGACACAGAGAAGGAATTGTCTAACCTGGGAATGATGGAAGGGCCACCATATCAGGTTCAATTTTCCATAATTTTTCTGAACTGACATTAACAATTCTTACCAGATTCTTCCTATAAAACAAAACTTGATCTGTTGAGTACCTCTGCTCCTTAGAATATGCTGCTCTCATTCATCTGTTTGATCAGTTTAGACGACATTATGTCACAATATTAGGAATAAATTATAACTCCTTAACCTTTGGAAATGAACAGCAAAAGTAAACACATTCAGTGCAGCCCATATTGCTTTCATATCCCTTACCTTGCTACAATCTTGGCATTTGCTTATCAAATTCCCATTAAAAAGCATGGGAAACCTTTTTGGGGAAGTGGAATACTTCTAAGTCTGAACAGAATACACTGCTGTGTATTCTGTTCAGACTTAGAAGAGAATCATAGATGGATTTAAAACCTCATGCCTCAGAGGTTCAAGGAATATCAGTGCAGGTGCCCTAAGCAGTGATGTGCTAACACCCAGGGCCTGATGAGGTGCCAGCTGAAGTCAGTTTTCTGTAGCTGATATGGATACTGCTAACACCAAAGGCTGTGTTTTAGGTGAGAAAAAACTTTTGTAATCAAAAAACCAATAAGCTCTCAAAAACTCAGATGGCAGGAAACCCCTTTGGTTCAACTTCCATTATATCTCAGATGTTCTCTTTAATTAAATTTCAATATGCACAGAGATAATAATGCAGAAAAAGAAGCTGATATATTGGATACACAAGTGTGATTATGCATGACAGAAGTAAAATGAGTCAGCTCAATAGAAATTTATTTGTCATATGTAAATGTATATTCTACAGTAGAATTAGGAGAGATTAATTTTAAAATTAACTCTCTTCTCCTAAAAAGGGGTAACCAAAATATCTGAGTGCTTTGAGAAGTTCCAGACAGCTGAGAGAAAAAGAGATGATTAGGAGAACAGATGTCACATAATTTAATTAAGAATTTTACTGCAAAGGCTAGAAATTAAGAGACAAGGAAAATAAATACACAAGCAAAAGCTCTCAAATTTAATTGCACTGAATGTAAAAATTACATTAATTTTAAAAGAAATTTAATTTATAAGATATAAAATAAATAATGTAAGCAAGAAATTAACAGAATCGAGGAGAAAACCTCTACATATACACTTAGTTAAAGTCAGATATCTCTAAAAGACAGAGCAAGAAATAGGCAGGCTCTGCATGCATACCATATATGAGATCTCACTGAAAGTCCACTAAAATCAATGCCTTTCAACCAAATTTATAATAACAAACTGCAAACAGTTCAAGTTTTCCCAGAACTTCTTCCCTGGCAATACCTTCCCCCTGAACATCTGCAAAGTATAGCCAGGCAAGGTGAGCTGCAAACAGTGAATAAAGGAGAAGTATATTTTTACTATCAGCATAATGAGTCATTAATGATGATATACAGCACAGGAGTTGGTGAATTGCTCTAGACAAGCTTTGGGGAAAACATGAAGCTTTAAAGCAGTCCAAAGTCTGAGCTGTTATCTTTCACTTCTGAGTTCCCTGGCTGTGCAGAACAGGCACCTGCCCTCTTAGGCAAGAGCCACATTTTCTGTCTTCTTCCATGAAACCAGAGAGTCCCTTGCTGAGACTGCAGCACTGCCCTGCTAATAAAGCTTGGTCTCATGACAATAGCAGATGGACATTTTAAATTTAAAATTTTAAAATCTTTCCCCTTGTATTAAAAATAACTGCCACCAGGGACTGAATATTTATACAAGGATCACTACTAAGCAGTGTAATTAACTTGTTACCAATGTCTTCTTGCATTAGCAAACAAGCCTTAAAAGCAAGCACTTGGGGTCCCAAGCTGCAGTGCACACAGTATCCTGCAGCACATCACTGAGTCAGGAATTGCACGAGGGGAGGAGGGGAAAGCTAGGGAAGTTTTGACTGAAAATACTCACAGCTTTTTCAGTCCATCAGTAGCTCCCCAAACCCAATACAAGCAACAGAGCTTCCCCCTCAAGATGGCATTTGAAAGTTTCCTGTCTTTAAAGACTCTGTGGTAAGTGGTTGCCCACACCCCTGTCCCCACACCCTGAGAAGTACCAAGGGCTGAGGACATTGTGTTGGTGACAGAGAATACCAGAGCACAGACAGCTGCAGGGTGGCAATCCTGCCTCACTGGTGCCTCCTGCACTCCAGCAGGGGCCTCTTTAGGACTGCTGGCTCACAGAGGTTTGTAGGAGATACAGGAAAGAGCTAAACGAACATAGAAAACCTCTGTATGAGCATCAGAGAGACTCAGGTTTGGGACATTCCTTGCCTGCAGCAGTCCCTCTCTAGGGGCATGGCATGCCAAGGACAGGGGAGGGATGAGAGCCTGGGGAAGGTATGGAAGCAGCAGCTGCTCCTTGCAGGCAGGAGGAGGGCAGATGAGGGCCATGATGATCAATGTCCCATGTCTGGGTTGGTGCGTGGCTCTTGGCCTGCTCCCAGCAGTTACAGGGGCTGGCCCTGACCCATGGCCATCTCTTCCCTTTGCTGGCAGTGTGTGTCTTTTCCCAGTGGTTCTGTGCTCATCCCGAAGGCAAAATGTATTGGGGATTGATTTCTCAGACTGTGCCTCATCACATCCAAGACTTACTCTGAAAGCATCGAGTCTGGGGCTATTTTGCTACGGGAATGGCTTAGCAGTGGTGCAGTTTTCTCTGGCAGTGATGCCTACATGGTTTGTGCTGCATTACCTCTGCCATAATTCAAATACAATTATTAAGAACCCACTTAACCATGCAAAATGAGATAACTCTATTACATATATATGACTATTCCAAAGGCCATTTTTCATTCCCACAAACTCAATCTGAGTTCTGAAAATCCAAGACAGTCTTTGATTTCTGAGTTAAAGATCAATTAGCTTACCTCTTTGGAGAGTCTGGTGAAAAGGTCCCCTCCCCGCAGGAAATCTAGTATTAGATACAACTTTCCCTCTGTTTGAAATGCTGCATTAGAAAATGATGAAGATGTTGGAAGTTTGAATCAAGATAAAGTCCCCAAAAACTAAGTCCTTTTGACTAGCAGTGTATCATTCATGCCATTGCTTCACTGTCATTTCAAAATTTTGAGAATCAAATAAAATATTTCTGTATAGGACTTAGCAACTGAGATTAGGCTATGGGAAAAAATAGTGACAGCTGAGAGACAACAGTGCACTACTAATATATTCATTCCATGCTAAGCAGCTGTGAACTATCAGTGTTTCCCTCTCCACAAGGTATCAGGAGCCACCAAGAGCGAGACATAGAGAGAAGTTCCCACTTTTGCGTGAGAGGAGACTCCACACTGCCCAAATGTCTTCAGAATACCTGCTACAGTAAGAATGGGGCTGGCGTGGCAGGAGGCAGCTCCAGCAAGATACCACATTCATGTACACACCTACACAAATTTAGACTGGTACTGATTATTAAAACCAGCTTTTATTAAAATTCTCTGTCTTTCTAAATGATACCTGACAGCAGGTAAGGTGTTGGCTGATGTAAATTCATCAGCTACCCCATCAGCACTACCTACCACATCAGACTTTATGATGAATTTATTTTGATGGAGGAATTGCTGAAACTTACAAATACTGAATTTCTCCTTTAGCTTAAATGAAGAATTTCACACAAGTAACCTTTATGACTTGGTTAGAAACAGAGTCATAGGTAGGCAGGGGGCATCTGCATGGAAGTGTAACACATCTAGTCACAATTCCCCAACCAATTTAGGAACAAACAGAAATTGTATTTTTTTATAATTACCATAGTGAAGCTTGACTATGAAAGGATGGTTCACTTCTGCCAAAATATCTCTCTCCATTTTAGATCGTACCCGATCCCGAACTACAAAGAAAGAACAATAAGAACAGTGACATATTAAGAGGCAGCATGGTCAGTGGATACAGTACTGGAATAAGGATCTGGCAATCTGGATTCTGATTCTCATTCTGCGAATGGCTTGTATGACCTTAGGCAAATCAGACCACTCCAGTGTCTTCTATTTCTGACTGTCTGATCTGTGTAGCAAATTCTCCAGGAAGGCCCTGTGTCTTTCCCAATAGAGAGCTACCCTAGCTTAAATGAATACAATACTGCAAACAGCAAGAAGGCAATGACACTTCACAGAAGAGAATGTTAATGCAAAAACGAAAACTACACAAAATAAATCACTTTACTTCATTTAAGATGAAACAGAATGTACCAGTCTCAGAGCGAGTCAGATTAATCTTGCTCAAATTAATTTATTGTATTTTGCTGATGCTAGCAGTGTTTATGACATATCAATGAATAGCACTTTCTGGAAGTGCTATATAATACATACAATATGCAAAACTTCCAATAACAAATAACCACTCAAACAATCAGTAATAAAGAAAAATTCCAAATAAAAATAGTAACTAATTATTTTTATGTGTAGAGATAACTTTATTGTGTGATAGCAGCGAGAAAAATACTTTCTGTGGTTGAGATTAATAGAGAGAAAGGGAAAACATAATTTCAAAGGTGAGCTGAGTTCAAGCTAAACAAAACTAATGCTGATGATTTCATACCAAAGCCATTTAGCAGAATATTGAGACACTGAGGACAATCCAAGTCCCCATGTTATCAAATCTTGATCCTAAAGATGCATTTTTCAGTCACTCGCTATTTTATTGAAAGTATTGACATTTTCTTCTTTCTCTTC
This sequence comes from Cettia cetti, assembly GCA_013401135.1. Classification (NCBI taxonomy): domain Eukaryota; kingdom Metazoa; phylum Chordata; class Aves; order Passeriformes; family Sylviidae; genus Cettia; species Cettia cetti. Next base: position 58,223 of record VZUI01041748.1, read on the forward strand.
ACAACGCCAATACACTTTTCAGATGAAACCATTTACAAGAGATATTATGAAACTATTTTAGGTAGGAAAGCCTGAGATCTCAGTCACTCTGTCATTGCAGGCACGTGTTGTGGAGCTGCTCAGAAGCTGAGCACTCTCAGCACCCAATAAGGAACATACCATAACAAAACCCCCATCTCTTGCTGCACTTCAAAAATTGATGCACAGAAATAGGTCCAAACTAGCTGATCTGAAAACTTTAAATAGCACTGGTGATATAGTTGGATTTCTTGCTATTTTGATGCTTTACTTAGGCCAATGACAACATAATCTTTACCAGCTCATTCAACCCAAGACACCTTGTAGATAAATTCAAAACAAAGGAAATTGTGGAATCATAATCTCATCCCTCAAGTAAAAACCACACAGGATGCACTCACAGAATGTTTAACCTATGTGAAGACAGACCATTTCTCGTGCTGTCCATCAGTGATGATCCTGGGTGGGAATTTGTGTTGGAAAAGTGGGCATTGCTGGACACTCTACATGGGCCACTTCCCATTAAGCTTGGTTAGGCAGCCTAAGGAAGCACCTACCTGCCTTTGCACTACACAGTTGTGAGAACAGGCATTCAGAAGAGCAGCACACCCTCCTCCACCCATCATTTCAACCTCTCAACAGGGAAAGGCCCAACTGTGCAGCCCAGTGCTTTGCCAAAGCCCCGTGCCCTGCTTGCTGCTGTGGTGGTAACCGAGTGTGGACCTGCAACCACACAAATCACCCTTCTCCCCACACGCAACAAGAGGCACACTGGACTCAAAGAGAAGGAGATGTCACCTGAGAAGACACCTCACTCTCCAGTCATGGCCCTGTAACCACTCTGAACTTGTAGCTGCTCCATTATGGGGCTACATTTCCTTTTGAAAACCTGTCTTTCATGGGCAGAAATCAGGCTTGTGAAGCTGGAGGCTCAGCAGCACCACAGATTGTCCCCATCTAGGCACTGCTATCCTCCTATGGCCTGGGCCAGCGCAGGAACCCTCAGGCACCATTTGGTGGCAACAGCACTAATGAGGGGGCATGGCAGTGGGATGGGCTCTGCCCTGCTCCCTGGGCTGAGACCTTCCTGGTACCCCACATGTGCCCCACCATGCTTCCTTTGGGGCCAGCTGCATCCTGTCAGGGCATGGATGTTCTAAATTAGTGCTCCCATGGCAGATACCATTTTCCACTTACGCTTTCTTCTGCATATTACAGACATTTTAATGGATTACCTTGGCCAAGGGCACTGGGCTGCAAAGCAAATGTGATAAACAGCAAAGTCCCAGTGTGAGTATCTGCTGACTGCATTGAGGGACAGCAGCCTGGTCCCTCCCCCAGAGTCCTCTGGAGGTGGCTCGGGAAAGCACCTGGTGATTTAGTTGCCTCTCTGAGTGGGTCAGTCTCTCTCCAAAGATTTGGAAAACTGTTTTCTTGATGTCACCAGGCTGAAATTGGTGTTTGAAAGTTTAATTTTTTCTAAACTAGGAATGGGTTGTCAGTTTATTGGTTTGCTGTCTCAGTGAATATTTTCTCAATTTTTTTTTGCCCATTTTGACAATTTTAACCAAAGTGCTGCTGAATCCCCTGACCTGAAACATCAGGGCAAGAAATTCCCCTGCATGTGTGACAAAAGCATCTGCCACTTACAGAAAGCTGTTTCTGCAGGAAGATACATGCAGAAAATACACAAAGTCAAAGACTTCACAATCTGCCCAGAGATGTTTGGCAAAAAGCATGATTGATTATAATATTTGCTCATCCCTACCTTTCAAAATGACCTTTTAATAAGAAATGTCACTGCTTAATTAGGCATGGAGTATTAATAAATTAGTAAAGAAAGAACAAGGGGAGCTACAAACTAGGTTAACTAAGTTAAATCAGCATCAAAAAGTATCACAGCAGGAGAAATAAATCAGTGAACAAAAACTATGGCTTTAAATTTCAAGTGTTATCCTCCTCCCTTCTTTAAAACTCTGCACTTTGCCTCAAGTGGAACAAAAGCAAAATAGGACTCAGGCTAAGGAACTTGCAACTCAATTTTGAATTCTTCACCTAGCACAGGAACACAAAAAAGATAATGAAAATAGAATATGTACATAAAACCCTCTGCAACATCCTTTTCAATTCTATTGCTGTTATTTTAACCTGTTTTTTAATACTGTCTGTTGTAGGCAAAAGTAGAGACCTAAATTCTAAATTCAAATCCACACTGCCTATATCCAGAAGACAAAGTGCGTGTGCAGTGCCTCATTACATGAGAGATGGAGAAATACAGGCTTTCTAAAAGTGATCATAGTCTTGCTTCAATGGTTCTGCTTGGAAATAGTATTTGCTTTACTGTGACTTTGTTCCACACAGTACTACACTCAAATCCTGTAAAGAGCAGCCTTTCATGTTGCACCTTCATCAGCAGAGCATTATTACAACACAAAGAAAAAACAGAAAAGCATCCTGTTGACACACTGGATGTAGAAGCACACCAATAATGTCACATAGGGACTTAATGCGCTTTTCTTTTGAAATGTGTGTCATTCTGTTAAGGTTATTTTTCTTGAAGAAAGATCCTGTGTGGCTCAAAATATGGAACCTTTTAGAGATGGGGGAAGAGCCATTTTAGCTTTACCACTCAGCCCTATGCTTCTGCACCAAAGGTAGAAAAAAACAAATCTACAGAGCAGGACACACTCCTTTGTAGAAGGGCACTCTGAAAAATCAATAAGAATGTGGACTGGGTTTAGGAGTCCAGGGTCTGGGGAGGTAATTTTATCTTCCCCCTTCCTTTTTTTCCCCTTTTTTTCCCCCTCTCCCTTTTACATGGAACAACACATTTGGCTTTACAGAAATCAAAGAGTTGCCTCTGTTTGTTGTATTTTAAAGTAACCTTGAGATCCGGAATGATAGATGTCTCTAAATCAATACTACACTTTAGTTTTGAACCTCCATATACAGTCTTTATCACCTATTCATTATTCTCTCTGTTTGTAAAAGTTAATTAAATCTTGCAATATCCCTCTGAAATACCTCTGCTCAATTTTCCAACAAAGAGAATTAGAGAATAGATTGATGAAGTCGGATACTACAGAAAAAAAAAAAAAAAATCACATGGGGCTTGTCAGGAGCAAACACATGGGTTCTAGGACATACAAACTCAGCTGAAAATAAGTCCTCAGAGCAGTAACCTGAGCCCTTGTCATGTTTTCCTCAAAGCCCTGCCGAGCAAGAAGCAGCCTGGTGAGCAGAGGGTGCTGCACAGTCACCTCCTTCCTACCCCATGGAGCCTCTGGCAGCTGCAACCTCCTGCTGTTTCCTCACTGGGACACCAACTTGGATCTCTCTACTTGACCAAAAAAATCCACAGACACTGCAGGAGACTAAGTGTGTTTTAGATTTTTGGCTGAAATTAGCTGTTGGGCTCAACCCCATTAGAGAAATACTAACTGACAGAACAGCCAGACTATCACATAAATCTCATGTCCTTATGCAGAGGTGAAATTTCAATTTTTTGTGTATTTTTAAGCAGAACTGAACCACTGAATATCCACAGATGTGCTTATGCATAGCTCCCAGGTGAAACTGTTCCCCACCAAGGTCTGTGAGCTGCAGATGTGAAATGGTATCCAACAAGCCAAATCCTGTGGTGATGTACATCACCAGCAAAGTCAGAATTACACCCCTCACGACTGCATAAATCAGTTCTAACTAAATTCATTAAAACCAGACTCAGTAAACAGCTTGATGAAGAGAAAAGAAAGCTGCCATCTGCTAGAAGGGAACTTCCTCTAAAAATCCAAAACCTACAGCTGGAAATACATCTGTTCACAACTTGTGCAAAACTGAAAGTCTTCAACACCTCTGCAGAATTGTACCTGGAACTTTTTTTTTCTTTTTATGGAAACCATATGCTTGATTTAAACTTATTTACCTTAGTGGATGTGATATTCTGTGAAATCATCAATAAAGCATTTGTTTCTTGAATTTGAGTATAACATGCTCCTATACTTTATTTGCTTCAGTTGTACTGAAATGGGACTTATAACTGTTTTTTCTATTATTACTACTATTGCAGGCAATAACAATTTCAGTACTAACTCTTACTGACACGCAATAATTACCTATGCTCTAGGAATAGGCATAATTTCAAAATGACAAAATAATAAGGCTGACCTTAGAATTCAGGGGTCCCAGTAAACACTATTCATCAGCAGCTCTGGAAATTATGATGAACTGAAGGAAGAAACTGGTTTCATATAGTTTTGCAATAAAGAAAAGTTGTTTAAAACATGTATGAGACAGTTGGCCTTTTCTCGCCACACAAAATAGGTATTTGAAGTGTGCCAGCATGCAAGAAACCAATAACACCAAGATGACCAGGACATATAGTCCTCAGCCCTACTCTTAAGTACAGTCTAAAGAGGATGAATTTTTTCCTCCAAACTTCTCTTTTATCTCCTGGATGAATCTTTTGTGCCTTGCAGCTCCTGCCCTGCTACAGTGCTGGCTAACTTGCATGCAACTGCAAGGAATAGGCAGCACCAAGATTCCTATTTCCTTATCCATGGGGCATTCCAGTATCAAATGATTGTCTGCTTTGTGTTTTGCTATGGGCACGTTGCTAAGCTAACAGAAGCAATGAAAAAGATTGTTTTTTTTCTTGTCCTGCTTGAGATGGAGATGATCCAGACATCCAGGAACTGCTGGGTCTCTGAGGGTTATGAGTTTCGCCGCTTGCCTTTTAAGCTTGAAGCCCAGCATGGCTTAATCCAGCACTGCTGCTCTTTGCTCTGAAGACAGACCTGTTTGGTGGCTTTCACAGGGAGAGCTAAATAAAGTTTGTGCATCACCTTAGTCTGGAAGTGTGAAAGCTGTCTGTGCTTTGGTACTCACCACAAATACTTCCTGCAGCATATCACCAAAGGCAAAAATACACCTTCTATGGTTGAAAAGTATGAGGAGTGAACACTGGCTCACAGGTGAAAATGCAAAGATACTCCCTCTTATGCCAGCCTTCCACAGGAAAAAAAATTGTCCCTGTTATTCAGTCTCTCCAGGTCTAAAAAGTCAGTTGTACTGAAAGGGGCATTTCCTTTCCTTCAGGACTTTTGAGCAACTACTAATTCACTTGCAAGGCCTGGCAGAGGTGAAAGGGGGTGAGGGTGCCACAGGATCCCCACTGAGTACTTGGCACACCAACTCAGGGCAAAGCGCCCCTATGTGAGAGTGATTTAAAGCCCACCCAAGTCCCTTCTCTTTTGTTATTTATACGAGCCTCTACTATTTTGTTTAATGGCATGGTATGAAATCTTCTGCCTGGTCAAGTTCAGATGTTTAAGGATGAGATCAATAATCTTTTATAAAATATTAAGTGAGAATTCCTGGAAGGAGAGGAAATGTGGCATTTCCTCTCTGTGTAGAACATATGTACTGGGATGCTGTAATTTGCCACCAGGGCAGTTTTAGTCATAGGCTGAAGTAATGCTAGTAAATGTTTTCTGTAGACCTGCTTGAAACTTGCAATTTTGAATATTTTCAATGATGTTTTTGCTGTGGATTTCTGTTCTCTAAACTGGAACAGAAAGCCTAAATTTGGCAAGTTTTGCCAAAATTAAATTGAGAAAAATTATTTTGGCTACACTGAAGTACTCTTTGTTAAGGGTTTTATTTTTTTTATCTCCTCTTTCTTAACTCTAATTATAATGTACAACTATGAAATATTGTTCAAAAAGGTACACAATCAAACCAAAGAATTCTGCCAAAATGCTTAATATTTTGTCAAGCAAAATTTCCCTCAACTGTCCTGTTCCTGTGGATAGACACTCTATCAAAACCTCATATTTTCTTTATTAGTTGTAACACAAATTCAGAAGATGGAATAATTAAAAAAAAACCCACCAGGAAGTTTTAAAACAGAACCCCTATGTCTTCCAGGTTTAGGGTAAACATACGAAGTTATGAAGTGATGTTTTTGTGATTGTCCTATTAGGAGTTTATCAGCTTAGTTCTGATATGAGTAACGTGAGGCAGTGGCTGGCCAGTGGGAGGTTCATTTCTCAGAAGGGAGAGTTTGGATGGGTTTGGTCAAAGGACAGGAGGCAAATGTTAACATTCTCCCTAAGCTGTCCTGACCACAACTGCACTACGCTGACTTCTCACTCTAAACACTCCTTCCATTAGGCTGCTTGGATGTGGTAAACACAGAGCCAGTCTAATCTGACTTGTTCTAACAAAATTTTTTTGATGAGTGTTTCAGTTACTGAATTGTAAAAGTTTTGGTTTCCAAAACAAATAACTAGTACATTTAAGGCATTGCTGAGGAAGCTGGGATAGTGGCTTATCATCCAACACTGAGGGCACACTTCATTTAGGAGATATGAAGCCCTGAGACAGATTCTATTTGTAAACCACACAGGATGAGGTTTATCAGGTTACCCATAACCCAGCCCTCCATGCTACCTGCACACAAAACAGACAGGAATTTAGAATTTAAATAGTTCAGTAAAATTGTGGCATTTAATGTTAACATTCAGACAAAACAAATCTCTGCTTTGCCCAGGACCTGATGTGATGCAGACATACTCAATATAGCTCTGCTGATATGTTTGCCTCATAAAAATGAAAAAGCATCTGCAAGACGGCTGTCTGTCACTGAAGAAGCCTCCAGTCCCACCAGCAAGCAGGGTGTGAAGTCAAGGCAAGGTCATTTCCTAAATTAGAGCATCAGACAAAGCCTGGTCTTTTGCTGTTATCAACATGCTCATTAAAGCTTTGAAATCAGCAAGCTTTGGTCACACAGACAACAACAACAACAACAAAAGGCTGATTTATTGTTTTCTCCTTTGAGAAGAGAAACACAGTCCTCAAACAATTGTGAATTGATTTGCAGCCTGGACTCCACTACCATATAGGGAATGTTGTGGAAGATACGACTAAGTTCAGAGAGTTTCTGGGTGAAATCATGGCTCTAAAACAGTCAATAGTAAAACTGCTGTTGACATTAATAGGATCTCGCCATCTACATCTCAGTCCCTATATACAGCTCTAAAAATGTATGTAGCTGCTGGAGCTCTAAAAGAATACCTAACTAAAAAGGAAATCTTGGGGTTTTTTCCCTATGTTACTGAGTAACTGCCAAAAGCTAAACATAAACAGTACTGAGCAATGATTACAGGGAGACAGGAGGAGGGCAGATAAATATTTAAAGAATATAAACATAGAGGAAAAATAAGACTTATTTATCAAAATACAAGGAAAGAAATTAATATATATAGGGGGAGGCAAGCAAAACAGAAAAAGAGGAAATGTAGGCTATGTTGGGCAAACTGTAACTGCATGAACCCCTGTGGAGCAGAGCAATGGCTTGGGATTGGAACCTCCTTACTGACATATTTTGAAACAAAACTGAACAGAAAAAGTTAAATAACTATTTAGTAAGAAACCAGCCTGCCTTGACTGCAGGGGAATGAGACTGCATTTTTCACTATGTGCTACTTTGCTGCAGTGACTCCACCTCAATAAAGAACATCTTAAAAAAAAATAATCTAGATTTCATTATTATGCACAAGTGTTCGGAAGGCTGTCTGAAACACAGCATTTATAGTAGGATTAATGACCATAGCATTATATCAGAACATTCCACCGAAGTGAAAAAAGTGTCAGAAACCAAAAATTCATATTGGAAGTGAACTTGAAAACCCTGTGAATAACCACAAGGAGTTAAGTTTCCACAGTGCTTTTAATTCTAAGGTCTCAAACAGCCTTATCAAGAATCTCTGATCTCTAAGGCTGTTACCCTGTGGGTGATAGCTGTGAGTAAGGCAGGGGGGTAATGCAGTCCCTCTGGGGCCACCCAGTCCTGGGACCACCAGTCCTGTGACAGTCCTTCCAGCGACTGCCAGCAAACCATACTCCTCACACACAGTGCAAACTTTCAGGCTTCCTCAAAACTTTGCTTTGGAAGTTGCTTGCTTTGTGCTGGGAACACCATGTAAAAACAAAACTACAAAACAGTACTTCCAAATGTACACTTGCAAAAATCTTTCTTATGATAACATACAAAGATGACAGTACCTAGCTGTATGACACTGACATTTTACATTGCTTATTATATCCATAATGAAACCAAATTTGAACAGATAAGCCTTGACAAAACCTTTACAGAAGAAAAATATTTAAAAGATATCAAAATGTAGGACAGTCTTATTTATCAAAATAAAAGGAAAGAAAGGAATATAAATAAAAGGAAATATGTGAAATAGTAAAAGAGGAAATGTAGGCTCTCCTTCAGCAGAAAGTCAGTTCTGAGTTTACAGTGTTGACAATGACAATTCTCACTCAATGACAACTATGTCATAGCCCAAACAAAGATCTGCAAGATGACAAGGGACGCAGTACCATTTTCTGAACAACTCAGGCTTTGCCTGAATTTGCAAAAAAAAATCTACTGCTGCTGAGAAAATGTCAGTTCAATTACTGTGCCATGGAGACCTTTGGAGTGTGTCAATTACTATCGCATGCAGATAGAAAATGCTGTAGAGAAAATAGAAAGGAGAGGCTGTCATCGATGCTGATTGCTTCTTCTTGGAGCAAACGCCACAGCCACGAGGAAGCTGAAACTGACATATGAGACCTAGATGAAGAATGTGAAAAAAGAGATCAATTTTGCTTCTGTAGAAACAAATCCCAGATGGTAGTTACCCGCATTGTGCCATCTGACTTTCATGGAGAGCCAGCTAAGTGCTAGCACACCTCCAGGAGCTGTTGTGAACAGAACGCCTGGCCAGCTGTTTGGTGAAGGTCTGCAAGTGATCCAAGCACAGAGCTGTGAGGAAAACCATCACCAGTGCAACCGACCCCTATCCTCTGCTGTCACTCTGACTTAAAATGGCATCAAGTGACAGCATTGACCCCACTGTTAATCTGTCCTTGTGCTTGAAAGGAAGTAAGATTTTTCTGCTGTGTTATGGGAACCATGAAAGCAGTTGGATGCAACTCCCAGAGGATGCTTACAAGTTTGGTTTCCAACCAACTGCAAATGCACTGCAGTTGCAGGCAGCTGAACTTGGTTAAATGGCAATTATCCTGGCTGTTACAAATGGTGCAACTTAATCAGTGAACAGAACAAACAAATGCTTGTCATATAGATAATGGTTTTGTACCACAGCCAAAGACTGGCAGAGTCCATCAGGGACGTTAAAAATCCCAGGGATGTTTAGCTATTGTATTTTCAATTTAGCTTTCCACTACAGCTATAAATTTATTCAAAAGCAGAGTTGATTCATAGTTCTGACTATTTCAAATAATCAATGCATTATACAGAAGACGCATTTCCTAACAATTTCTTCATTTGGAATCTTTAGCCATTAAATCCCATAATGCAATAGATTGCATTTCAGTGAGGAGGGATATTAGTAACATCTCCATGAATATCTGACTATTACTCCTCCAAAGGGCAGTGAGCACTGTGAAGAGCAGACTGGCATAATTGGGTTGGCATTACAGATTGAGCAGAGGAGCGGCAGTAAGGGTAGCTGGTTTGTGTTCATCAAACAGGCTGGCAGCAGAAAGGTGAGCACAGCCAAAGTCTTGTAATTCCTAAACTGAGGTACCAACTCCCATACTAGTCACAGCCTGCCATGAAAGAACAGACTACATGACATAATTCAAAGGAGATGAGGACTAAGAGCATGTGAGCCTGTATTTGCCAAAAGAGCAGTTTTTCTCTTCCTGTAATTTGCAGCCTTGTGGTACCAACAACAAGCTCTTGGACGTCAGGCAGGATTAAAAGACTTCCAGAGGTTCATTCACATGCTGCACAGCTGACAAGATGGATTGCCAGCAATAGTTTCTCTCTTCTGGCATTGGGTTTCTTAAAATTAGAAGCATTGCAAGCAAAAACAAAGCTTACAAAGCTGCTTTAAGATAGTGCAAGAAAAACAAGACACAAAAAAAATCTCAAGCCTCAAGGCTAAGACAAAAGAAAACAAGAAAAGTAGACTTTCACATGAAGTTTTCCATTTGGCTTACAGGACACCAGCCAGAGAGGCAGAAGAAAAAGGGCAATAGGGAAGGTAAAACAGTGACCAGTGCTTTGCTGTCACTGGTAAAGCCTGACTGGCCTGGGAACATCCTGTCCACTGATAATGTGCTTAATTCTTGAACTAAACACATGGGAGGAGTGTGGAGGTTGACAACTCCAGAAATTCCCTCAGCATCATGGACTCACAGAATATGCTGAGTTGGAAGGGACTCATCAGGATCATCAAGACCAACTCCTGGCCTTGAACAGGAGACCCCAAGAATCACACCATTTTACAAATCCATCTACCCAAGGGCTGGCTTTTTCTAGGAACCTTCTTTGAATGGGACTCTCCAAAGGAGCAAACATCTCGACAATCTGACCACTCTGCTGTTTTTGCAGCAAGACATTTCTACCAGCTTAATTACACCCCCTGAATTTTCAATAATCTTTGTGGTAGAGTAGGAGTACCACTGCACTCACGGAGGACCTGAAAGGTAGGACATGCAGCCAGAGAAGATAATGTCACCTCTGACTTACCTAGTATATAGCTAAATCTTCTCAAATGAGTATCTAGGAAAAACAAACACTGAGGAAGGAAAGGAACATAAAAGATTCTCAGCCTACAGAAGATGGAAGCTGAGCATAGCAAACTTCAAGATGTGGAAGGAAACCGTTCTCGGGAGAGAGGGGAGGAGTTAACAGCTTCATCTGTGGCAAGGCAGACACTGGACAGACACTAGGAAGCATTTTTTTAACAATACAGTGATAGAGACAGTCTGAGAATGAGTTAGACAAACACCTGTGAGGAATGGCACAAAAGCATCACCACACCACCCTGGGTCAGGGGTGGGCCATGGGACTTCTTCGGGTGCCTTCCAGATGATGCCTCAGTAGCAGTGCAAGGCACAGGGTTCCTTCCCAGAGTACCACACCAGCCCAGGCAACAACATGAGGCCTGCTTCCAAAGCAGAACCACTGAGCCTCTGTGATTATCCTGGAGCCCAGCTAGTCCTCATTCCCAGGTTCTTGTACCAGGCAGAGCACTGTACACGGCTAGCAGTGACAGTCTCATTTTGGACTCATTCCCTCAGCTGAAGCTTCATGTCAATCTTCATAGATCTGTTCCAATTAAACTAAGCTGTGTGTTTCACTCCTCTCTTTGCTTTCTAGCTAGTGTTGATGAGGGGTGTGAGGGCACACAAAGGCCATTGCATCACCCAGTCCTTTATGGGTAAAATAATTTTTTCTACAGATAAAACAGAATTGGATCACATTTTAAAACAGGATAAACGTTTCACTTGTGGCTTCAGAACAACTTTCCATGTAGTCCCTCCATTCCTGAATCCACAGCAAAAGCAATTAACAGCAATCTGCTACTTGACAATAAAAAATATCAAATGTGATATTTTCTGTAGAACAATAACCTTGAGAGTAATTGCAAATATCTATCATTAGATATACAATGCAATGTATATGATAAAAAGAATATTCCAATGGAAATTAAGCTATAGTGCAATTCTTGATCAAGTCTGCGATGGAGAGTTTGGTTCTGAAAACCTTTTCATAATGGTACCTACAGGAGCTGCAGTTTCAAGTGTCTCCATTACAGCTTATTCACCATGGCAAGTACACACACCAATTGAAACTTTAAAGAGGTAAATGGCAAACTGACTGGAAATTATAAGCTTATTTGAAAAATTGCTTTCTACTATCAGAAAAGCCATAAGTATGATGAACTACTCATTCCTGAAAAAAACCCTAAAAAACCAGCTAACATTCCTTTACTGACTGGAATAGCCATGGGGCAAATTCAAATGCAACCTGCATAAGCTGCTGCAGGTTCTTATATTTAAAAAAGTCATTCTTTCTGTATTTAACTGACAGAAGAGTGACTCAACAAACATTTAGAACAAACTTATATAATTTGATCACAGGCAAAGAACATATATTTTCTGCCAAAGAAATCAGAAGGTTTTCACAGTGCTTTCTTCCTCTGACTACAGATTTGAATCACCTTTGTTCTCTCTAGAGAATCATCACAGAAAAACCTGAAAAATGCAACTCTCAGATGCTGCTAAGGCTCATGGAACTGCTCAAGGATTAGAAGTCCAGGGCGTGGGCACCTTAACCTAGCAAAAAGAGGGAAAATTTTAAGACAGCTCTGTGCTATACCTTGTGAAAAACACAAACACGAGTGCACTCAATGTCTTCACAGCGAAGTCTGAAACTCTGGCTTAAATCTGTGGGTACACTAACAAGAAGTGTGATTCCAATCTACGGAAAATAAGTGTGTGCTGGGACCTGAGGTTGCCCCACTCTTTACGTTGCACTTTGGGGCCATGAACCGCATGGCCATGAGAGGCTGGAGGGCACTGGGTGGGCTCCTGAGTGAGTTTCATCAGGAGGGAGCTCTGTGTGCTTCAAAACCACTGTGCTTGGCAAACTAAGGCACAGCAAAGGGAGATGACTGGAAGAATTGCTTCAAAAGCTCAGTCAAACCCAAGCACCAATGCTGTTGGATGCCACCACGGTTTCTGCTGCTGAACTGCTCATGGAGAAAGCTGGAGTTTGCTTCTGTGTCCTGTCCTATGTGCTCTTTGGGGAGAATAAAACAAAGCTGTTTCAGGCAGCAGCATATTAAGTGGCTGAAGCTGCTTTCCAAGTGAATGTATAACTCTGCAGGGAGTTATAATTTGATATTATTCTAATAGCAGAGTTACACTGGAAGAAATGTATGAACAGGAAACAACTGGGTAATATTGCTGCATTTACCTACAGCAGAAATCACAAGCACAGAAGTGCATGCTCCTATCTGAATCAGTCTGTTTGGATGACAGGGAAAAAGACAGGGAGGTTGATTTTAATCTTTTACCAATGTTTAGGCCAAGACTTAATCATTCTGCCTTGCTTTGGACAACAGGAAGAACATGCTGTTCGGCAACGTGAGCAGCAGTTTTAACAGAATCACAGAACCAATCAGGTTGGAAAAGACCTCTGGGATCACAGAGTCCAACCTATGACTAAATACCACCTTGACAATTAGATCATGGCATTCAGTCCCACAACCAGTGCTTTTCTGCGAAGAAATTCTCCCTAATGTCCAACGTAAACCTCCCCAAGTTCATATCTATGTCCTCTCATCCTATCACTAGCTGCCAGGAAGAAAAAGCCAACCCCTCACTACCTTTAAAGTGGTTGTAGAGAGTGATAAGGTCACCCCTGAACCTCTTCTCCTCCAGGCTAAACATCCCCAGCTCCCTCAGCAGCTTCTCCAGACCCTTCACCAGCTTTGTTGACCCTCTCTGGACCCTATACAAAACACAAGAGCCAACGTTTTCATAAAGAGAAAGCTCAATTTCCTTTGGCAGTTAGGAAAACCCCATAAGGAACAACAGGTTTTTGTGTAAAAACCAATGAGCCCAAATGTTCCTTTGCTACAAAATAGAGAGCATTTTTAAAATTCAGTGCTCATTTATTTAATGTCTTAGCAGTGGGAATTTTTTTGCCTCCTAACAGGATCTTCACAATGCATTTGGCATTGTGAAGACACTATAATTTAATCAGGACTTCATACAATGCAAACTCCCACATGGCTTGAATAAAACAGATAATAAAATCTTTAAGTGATATGTGTTCAGTTTATATTTATACGCAAAAGTTTTCCCTTCTTGTCCAAATCTGAATCCAAACACCGTAGAGAGTCACTTAAGAGTATTAAGTATCTAACCCAGAAGCTACAAGCTCAATGAACACTTCAGCAAATGCTGTGGGAACAAACTTCCAGCAGTGCTTTTTGTTGTTTTTGACCTATCCAATCTGCTGTATAATCAAGCTAGGACTCACTATAATATATACTGACACACAATGAGTTGCCTAAATACAGTTCATGTTCCTTATAATATGTAAATATACCTTATTTTCCACAGCCCAACAGAATCAGCCTAAGTGAGCCTTCTCTTACGTACTGTACTCTTTCTTCATTCAGAAAGCAAGCCCTAGGCAAGCTGACTTTTTAGGGGAGGAAGGAAGAGGTGTTCTGATGCAAGTAAATTTGCAAAGGCACTGTAAAAACACAGCCCAAAAGTGACCCCTAAGCACTGGTTGTTGAAGAACTTCTTGGTTTCATTTTCAAAATGCCCACAGAGGAAAGAAAGGTCTGCTTCCTCAGATGACAGCTACTAAATTCAATTTGCTCCTAAACTATGAGGAAGGTTGGCATGTTCTGCAGCACTTCCTGACTCCTAGCCCACACAATACATGCATGTGAATGGGCCAGGTCCAGAAGGTGACCCAAGAGCATTGCTGTCTGGTTCAGCACATACCCACTGGGCTGATCTTCACATTTTACAGCCACTGGGAATTACACGGAAAATTAAAATATTTTTGTGTTTGTGCACACAGAAGTTGCTATTTATTTCCAAGATGGAAAAATTAGCATATATCTATTTATGGAGAAGGGTGAGTCTCTGTCTCAGCTGGATCTTTAAGGGCACTTCCAGGTCCAGCAATGTTTGTGTTTTTCTGAGCTCAGAGCCCTGACCTTTGGAGGATTATGATTCTCAGATGAAAGAAGCCATGCAAAAGCAGCAGTTCTAAAGATGCAAAGCATAAACCTTTCCTCCAACCTGCAGGGAAAGGGTACCTCTGCTGTGGGATCTGGACTGTCCTGTGGAAAGGACTTCCCTAGTGAATTTTTCAGAAGCAGGTAATATGACGCCCATGAAGATACAAAAAATATAGCAGAATACTTTAAGAAAGTACAATGAACCAAAATTTAAATGGTGAACCTGGATGAGTACCAGGGCCTCTCACCAAACACAAGGACTGTAAAAAGTAGAAAAAGACACCTTGAAAACCTTGGCACAACAGCACTAGTTTTACCTGAGGTGAAGACTCTGAGTCCCACTTTATAGGATAAAATTTCTACAGTTTCTCATTTTGTTGATGTTTTATTCCTTTCAAAGCAGAGGGAAACCACTGGACTTTTGTACCTGATATCTAAATACCATGTTTGTTACAGAGAAACTGAGCCACATACAGAGGAAAACTGAAGAAGCCACTTCGGTTGGTATCCAGTCAGGGAAACCTACTACAACTTTATCTTTGTTTTAGACAGAAATCACACTTCACCTGCTAATATCTAAGATAGTGTTTGATTCCAGGTGTAATTGATACAATCGATCCCACATCCCTGAGAACACCCCAAGCTCTCTGGGAGGCACCACAGCTGCTCTCACAGCTTCCTGCACCTATAACCACCACACATCAGCAACCCCCTGAGCCTGCTGGCTTAAACTGAGGGGATCATAAGCTGCAAACTTCAGAGGTTTTGACAAAAGAGATTACTCTTTCTAAACCCCACAAGCACAAAAAGGTGGATTGCATTCTCAGGGTCAAACGGCTTCCAGTGCCAAGACTTATAGACACCTCATTGCCCACCAGATGGGCAGATGCAAACTGCATCCTCAAGATCCCTCACATAACCCTTGCTACATCATCACTGCAATGTTTGTAAAGTTCATGGGCATTATGTCAGTGAATTACAGCTGCATGCCACTTTCTCTCAAATTGCATGTCTCCTGGAGGAATGGGTCTTTGATTTTAAAGCTCCTTTACATTCCAGCATGGCAACTTGCTGGGATTTAGAGGCATTTCATGGGTGTTTAATGAGGCTTTACACTGTAACCAATCTAAACAACTCCTGATCATGGAATTCTGAAGTACATTCAGTAAAGCTGAAGGAGCCTGAGACACCTCGAGAGAAACACTGAATGAATCAGAGCAATCAGCTTGTCCTGTCCCTCTGTTCCAGCTTTGCTGGTCAATACCAGGCACACAAATACACAGAATAAACACTCCCTGGTTTATTTCTGGTTCCCTCAGATTTACAGTGTATTCAGGATGGGCAGTAGACACTCATTGATACATCTCTGTAAGTGCTTAAACATAAAATCAATTTTATTCAATGTTTTATCTAAAACTCTGATTTTAAAGAAAAAATAGAGTATAACAAAGACATGAAAGCAGAATTTTAAGATATTATTTTAAGAGTACAATTAATTACATTCTAGAGGGAAAAAGTCTCACTCTTGGAAGGTATTTAAATGCCGAAATATCTTTGAGCACCTAGATGCCCCCAAAAGGGTTTATATTTTCAAAGGAAGCTACTGAGGTAATCTAATACACAACATTTGAAAGAGAGATAAGTGATAGTTACACATACATGCAAGCCTCAAATCTGATGTATTCCATATCTGGCACCTAACACACCCAACATCCATAAACATGGCGAACAAGGTTTTCCTGAAGTTAATAATTAGAATGGAACACTTATCTAGTTCAGAAAGCTTTCTGCTTTAAATTTCCCAAAGATGCTCCCAAGCTCCTGAAAAAGGAAATGAAGAGGAAAGAAAAGAAACTTACGTGTGATGATCTCATTTACAACAAAAAGTAACAGTGGCTTTTTCCTTTTCAAATCCATGCTGTTACAGGTGCTTATTCAGATACACCCTATATTTAAAATAAGTCTTCATGAGTTTAAGACTAATTTAATTTTCACAAATATTTGTGTGTTCAGCATGTCCCTCTGCAAACTTTTACAATCTAAACTGGAATATTCTGGAGCCTAATTTTCCCTTCACAGCAGGAGTGGTCCTGCTGATTAGCAGATTTTTTTCAAGCTCAAATCTACATACGCGATTGATCTACAAAGTCTCTTTTTTATCAAAACCATTTTTGAACTGGAAATGCTTGAAGAATTCTGCTGCTGCTTGCTGTCGGTGGAGTTCGGATCATGTTCACAAGGGGCAACTACCCTGGAAAGGGGCAGGAGGCAGCAGGCTCACTGGAGAGAGCACTATTTTGAACTTCGGCTTCTTCCTAAATATTACCAGCCAGCCACAGCCACAGTCAGACTCCCAGGGTAGGAAATCCCTCATCAGGACCTACTATGGTTGTTCAGAGCAAGTTCCATCACTCCTGAAGGTTTCTTACTTATTCAGGTTTTATTTCTTCAGACTAATCCAGGAAAGAAATCAGCTTTGCTATCCTATCTTCTTTTATTTTCTTTCTGACTTGTCCATTTACATACTTAGCAAATTTGTTTCACTATAGAAAATAACTGCTATAACATTAAGGGCTGTCTGACCATTGTCAATGGAATTGGCATGGAGAGCTCTGACTTTCCTGCTCCACGTGGTACTTGTGCAGAGTGCAGGTCAGAAAGCAATATCATTCAGAAATCAGTCTTACAGCATGCCTTTTATCAGCAAATGCTGAACACAGTGGTAACATGTACCTGTAGCTTTGCTCCCATTGCTTGACAGGGTAATAAATACTTCACACTGGAGTGACTTCCAGCCTTTTTGAGTGTAGGTAGTCAAAAACAATTCAGCACTCTCACTTCAAAAGACAAAATTAAGCTGTCAGAAATACTATCTCTGTGCCAAAAGTTACTGACAGCAATCCTTGTTGCTTGTCTCACTCACCCTGTTGCTAATGGGATTCTGTCTATTCCTGTACTTTGAATTAAACAAATGTCAGTTTAAACTTATTTGTAGAAACTGGTACAGACAAAATAGTTCCTACTCCTGTGCTGGTTATCTTGAGATTAATGGGAAATCCAGAGCTAGCAGTCAGAGGGGTAAGCAGTCTGAATGGGAGAGAAATGCAATCCACCAAAATCACAAAGTAGCCTCCATTTTTGGATCTTACGACCCACACCTGAGAGGACAATAAATATCCTTTCTCTGCTATAAAGAACTGCCACAGAACTGCAAAGATGTTCTTGTTCTTGACAGAATAGAAACTTAATGGAACACTTCAGGTACTTTAAAATTCAACCTAAATTTTGACATTTCCTGAAATACTGCCACACTAAAGGTCTTTTCTTTTACAGTGGAATCAGTAGTATCACATATTTCACCATCAAATATTAAGTAAAAACAATGTGTTTGGGGATGCAAAAAAAAACACCCAATCCCCCTTGCCAAAGCTCTTCTTGCTAAATACTCCTAGAGTTATTGCCTCCCAGGAAAAGAGGCAATACCTAGTTTTTCTGTTTGGCAAAAAACCCCCTTTGTATTGTCAAAAGAAACAGGAATGAGTTTCTGGTACATCCTGATGTCTGAAGGGCTACACAGACCTTGCTCAGACACCATCAAAAGATGATGTTCCCCAGTGGGGAAGACTCTGACAGCTGAGTTCAGCTCAGTTTGGGCACTTCACGGTCCTGCTCCTGGTTGAGAAGTCAGAGAATCACTCTGTCACACACGTGAGGCACACAGGCCTGACCTATTACTTTGCATGTCTTATGTCCAGTACTGTTTAAGTGTTTATTTACACTGGACTGTTCTGCTAGAACAAACATTCTCATCTAGATTCCAAACAAAAAGATAAGCATGTGCCTCCAACTCATGTTTCCCTGAAAAGGCTTTCTTAGGAGAAAGGACTGTCTCAACACCTGGTGTGCCCACTCCCCATTTTAAACAGTACTCAGAAGAGGTGCTGGCTCTGCCTGCAGTAGCTCTAGCTTGCAATTACTGGCAGCTTCATTTGTATTTTGGTTCCCTAAAGCAAGGCATGCTAAAGAAATCTGGATTTTAAGTTGTCAGAACCATCTGTTTAATGATTATTCTTTGCATTAGGACAGAAATTTAGACACCACACTGTATTGCACAAACCCATACTGTCCAAGACAAAGCAATATATCTGGTCCAGAAAAAAATGAATGATCTCCTCTTTATCTGCAAGAAGTGTCAAGCTTTTGAGAGAAAGATCAGAGGAGTGCTAGGTCAGGGAAACAAGAAGATGACTGCATTCTCCTTATTCTGTGGAGGAACAACCAGAAGGGACTTTGTGACAGACTTCATGACTTCAACTGAGACTGAACTTACTCTCTTTGCTTTTCAGTCCTGGGCTTGACTACCAATTTCTTTTTTGCCACTCAGCAGGCAGTGGCCCCAGAGGAGAATGACCAGCTTTAAACATCAGTTATTTGGCTCTAGCTTCCTACAGTCCATGAGCTAGGAAACAGCATGATCTAAACAGTCTCAGAACGACTCCTCACACTTGAAAACATGTTCCCATGGTTTTTCAGGCACATAGTGAGAACCACCAGCTGGGAAGGCCATTCTGCCCAGTCGGAGCCAGGTTTTACTGCAGCAATATCCTTTTTTACTTCAGCAACAGAAAGATACTGACACTTCAATACAAATTAATATACATCAAATAGAAGTCCTAAAAATAACCCCAAGAAAATAAAGCAAGCAGACAGCTGGGAAGCTGCAAACCTCTGTTTTCCTGCTCCCACACTGTATAGGTAACATGGTTTTGTTTGGATTCTTTTTAGAACATACACCTACAGTGAGGCAGAATTTTGGAGGATGGCAGAGACATATTCATGCATTCATATACTGCAAGGCAGAAAAATGTAAAAAACAGCAAGAAAAATAAATTACTACAAAGAGACTGCAGCCACTGTCCCAAATCCTTACCTTTCAGAGTTGCCTTCTTAAGTACCTTCATGGCATAAAGCTGGCCTGCATCAGATCCTTTTATCTTCCTGACTAGAAACACCTGTAAAAACCAAATGTTTTGTATAGACAAGTACTGAATTTTTTCTCACAAGACTTACTGCATTCAACAGGAGAATAGATACCATGGTTCAGGAAATTTAATGAAAAATTACTAGCTGAAAGCATTTTGTATCTATTTCAACTGCAATTGGTTGAGCTAGCTCTGGAAATTTTCAGTTTTAAGCCTTTACCACCTTACAAAAAACCTATTTTCAACATTATTAATTGACCCCATATATTCAGTTAAAGATGGGTGAAAAGTTAGAATCAGTGTGCATATATCTCTTCATATTCTGACCAGCTTTACACACACACACACACACACACACACACACACACACACACAAAGTCTCATTTTTGTTTAAGAATGTGCAGTATCTTAAAATTATTGCCATCAATTAAATTAAAGAAAAAAATCAATTTGATGCCATTCACGCCATAAGTCATGAATAGCAACTTGCCTAAAATGCAGCTGAAGCAGAAAGTTCATACAGCTGAAAATATGTTGTTATTATCAAAAAAGCCATTTTTTTTTCTGTTATAGTCTATGGTTCATCTTCTAACAGTGCAAAATTTTAATTAAAATAAAATAAAATTTGTAGCTAAACTTGTATTCTTTTTTTGTACTACATGCAAATATTTCTTATCTGCCCCTCAGTGCATCTGAGCACGGGAGGGGTAGTGAACAACAGGATCAGTGGTACAGTTTGGTCTTTGTAAGACTTTCAGTGTTTTAATAATTGGAAATAAACAACCCTTTTAGGTGGTTCCCAGGACACACTGATCTACCGAGGTCAGAAGTACCAGGCAACAGTGTCTCTCTTTTTTATTTCAGCACTTGTGTTACTGGACAGAAGCCGAAGTAAAGCCAAATGTAGAAATAAAAATACAGTCCCACATACATACAGTCCCATATACTCATTAATATACAAATTAAACAAAGGCTAGGTGAAATTACCTAACTAATGAATGTCTATTTGGATTAAAAATTCCATGGCAATTATTGTATTAATTGTCTGTCCAGGAACCAGGCAGTTTTATTAACTGTCTCCACCTAAAATATAAAAAGCCAAACAATAAGGGGGGAGGAAGTATGTTTCTAGCACAATTTTTGCAAGTTGAAAGACTCTTTCTCCTATAAAACCCTGATCTGTAACAGATTAGATTTTCTCAAAGCCATTTGATGAAAGGTTTGTGGGAAGGGAGAACAACATTTATCAACCAGGTACAGAAGCTGGGGGGGGGGGAAAAAAAAGGTAAATTCTCAATTCTCTCTGAACAACTTCACCAGGACTCTTACACCTGGCAGGATCACAGCTGTAACACTTCTACAACACGATCTGACAGGGTTTTGGTGAGACTCTCCTCCTCAAGATGTTTCCTGTGCAGAGGAGATTTGCACAGTTCCTCTGGCTGCCCTGAGCAGCCAAGCTGAGGCACACACTGCTTGCTCCCAGCTCCTGCTTCCTATTCTGCTGAACATACAAATACCTCCAGTGCTCACAACTATAGGAAAAAATTATTAAATCTGGATGCAACAGGTACACATAAGACTATCTGAAGTGGGTTTTGTTATTATTCATGATAAATTAAGCTCAGCTGCTCCAGCATTAACAGGAAGTCAATTCATTTAGAAGTTTACAGAGAAAAGTTGGGATATTTTTCTGTCCAGCTCCAGTAAAAGATTTAATTTTTTTTATTACATTGAAAAGGAGGAGAAAGTCAAAAGCAAGCTTGTCCAGACACTAGATTTCCAGCTGTATTATTATTTTTAAAAAACATTTATGGGCTCTTTACCCCATAACCCCTAACCCTTAAGATAATGGTTTTCAGCAGCACTGGACATAAAACAGCACAGCATACTGCATCTGCAGAAGTACTAGGCTGCAGTTCTAGAAATATCTTGCCTGCCCTATAATCTTGCAAAGCTTGTAATACCCACATTGCTGCAATAAGCAAAATTATCAATTTACATTACCAGTCACTAGTCAGCTGTTCACTGCAGCATGGGATAGGGCACTTGTCTGCATTCCCTTCAAAAGAGATGAGTCAAGAACACTGTGTTCTATTTCAGAGGACATCAAAATAACCACCAAACCAGAAAGGAACAGAACAAATGAAAAAGCATTGTATTGCAAAATGATGTCACCTTTCTGATTGCTCTTTAATGTAATGCTACACATCATTTTTGAAACCACTAAGTAGCCCTGAAGTGCTTATTTGACAGGTTATATCAGCTGGACTGTACTAGTTTGCCAGAAGAGCATGTGCATGTGGCTGAGCACGACTTTGAATTTTCTAGTTTGATATGTTTGCAAATACCTCAGGTTATTAACATCTGAACTAGCAAAATTCCCTTAGCTGGAGCAATTGGTGCATCACCCAAAACCTGATATAAAAAGCTAGAGCAAGTGCTCTGCATCTTAAAGAGTGTTGGGGGCACTCCCTCTGACACCAAAGACATCTTCTCTTATCCTGAAAGAAATTATTTAGGCCTTGGGTAAACAACTTGAAAACTTAATGGTTTGCATCACCATTTGCTCAAATACCAAGGTGATGAAAATGTAGATGGTTGGGGACTGCATAAGAAACATACCTCTCATTCCCATGTCTTTGCTGCTCCAGGGAATTTACTGATGTTTCTCACATAAGATATGGAAAGTGATTTGTAATTACATACAGCTCCAGAGAAGTACACTGTCCACGCACACTCTGATACCCAGAAATCTGACTTTCTTTTGGGAAGTGGTTGCAGTGACCAGGCATTTTGATTATAAAATGCCTAAGGCTGGAAGCCAACTCAAACAATACTGAAAATACAGCAACACAATCTAAGATAACCAACAAACCATTTCTAAAATCTTTACTGCCTATATATGAAAATTGACTATTCTGCCTCTTTATCAAAGATGTTTCTTTCTGTTGCTCTTCTCCTTCTCACACTGAATCCCATAGTAAACCTAATTTTGAGCTGTTTGCTTTTTCACATTTGTTTAATGTTTAAAACTTAAATACACTGTGCTCTGAAGAAATTATTGAGTTCAGGACTTGGTATTGAATGTTAACTTTCCTGATATCTCTCATGTCAGGGAACTTCTAACAGATTTATTATCAATATAATTCTAGAATAACCAGGAAGTTGTTAAATACTCTTAATATAGTTTTAAATAAAACAAGTTTAGGAATAAAACTAAAGGTTCTGATTGGAAAATATGTTTTTAAAACTCCACAGAATAATATACTTATAAGGACTTTGATGTCTAATTTCAACTAGGTTGAAACCTGCTCCAAAGGTTTCAATGTCTCATTTAAACCATAGAAAGACTTTAAGGCTGAATTGACTCTTCCTTCTTTCTCTCCATCTGTCCTTCCTCTTCTCATTTCCAACCAACATGCCCCGCTGAAGAACTGTCTTTGGAATTAAGAAAAGCCTTTGTCTTAAGATATGTGGAGAATGTTATTTCTCCACAAATTAGCTTGTGGTCATACACGCAGAGTTTGTCTTTTTCTCCCCGTGCTCTTGCAATAATGATTTCTGTATTCTGCAATGGGGTTTATCTCCAGGACCTTTCAAAGCCTCTGAGTGTGAACTAAACAGAAGTCTGGGACTCACAAACGTGCTTGAGGTTGCCCTCAGTGGGAACTGTGCACCTAACTTCTTTAAGTCTTTGAATGTTCCTATTTACATTCTCCAATTAAGCAGCAGTGGCACACTCACCTCCCTGGTGGATAGGTCAGAATCCATAAATATTGTTTATCAGCGTTTATAAACAGCAATGCTTACTAATAATCACTTGTGCTCATTAGTCCAGGTCCAGAGCCACAGGTACTATCTTCTAAACTGGTTCATATGCAGGGATCCAGCTAAAACACTGAAGTGTTACTAAAATGAAGACAGAAGGGCTTTCCTTATGTGCCTTTACAATATAATTTATATTTGGACAACGTCAGCAGTGTAAATGAACTCAGAGAAAGGACACAATATTTTCAGTGTTGCTCTGGGTGATGACAATTAGATGACAATAAAAGTTACCTTTCCATATGAACCTTGTCCTAATACTTTCAACAGTTCAAACTGAGAAGGATCTGCTTTTTCAAAACCTTCCTTGACATGATGACTGATGTCTATTTCCTTCACGATACCTTCTTCCTGCAAAGAGAAAAAGAAAAAACCCAAACCCCCCAAATCAGAGCTGTTATCATAAGGAAACATATTGTTTATGAAACTCTCTTCTTCTGTGATGCTACAATCATGTAGCAAATTTTGAAAAGAGAAACAAATGTTTGTCTAAATATTCCACGTGCCTGTTACCTGCTGGGGAGGGTAATTGTCAGAACCAGACTTGGTACTTCTGTTTATTGACTAGATAAACACAGGTTATACAAGCTGAAGCCAAAAATACACTGCAGAGCTTGCTGTGCCCATCAGAGACTTTGCTAGCAGAGTGGCACATACTCCAATCTGTGCTACGAGGCTCCGTCACACTTCTCTCCACACACTTTCTCAGCCTTCCCTCAAATCATTGTTTAAGTCAACCTTAAAAAGTTTCCTTAGTCTTAAGCAGCAATTCCTTTAATGAGTAGGCAACAAAGAAAAGACATTGCTAAAAGAGCCTCTTTCTAGTCACCTCAAAAATTGGAAAGTTACTACTGGTAACCATTTAAATAGAAAACAAATTAATAATTAGATGCAAAATGAGGTGGTGGTGGGAGAACACTGACACACACTTTGTTGCTTGCAAGAATTAGTTTGACATGCTTTGGATTTATCCAGAATCTTTCATGAAAATCTTTCCTCTGTCAATCGATGCACATTCCTCAAAGCCACCAGTTGAACCAGGACCTTCATCTTGCAAGCTGTGACATATGGCTTTAGTTTCAGTTGTTTGTTTCATGTTATTTTGGCATGTTCCTCTAAAAAGAGAACAACTGGGTCATGTGAGACCCAGAGGGACTACACAGAGTTTGCAGCAACCCAGAAAGCCACTGAGCTGAAAAGAAACCTGGAAGAAAGAACCTGCTTCTCAAGGACACAAAGATAAGGAAAGACAGTACTTACTTACACACCCTTCTATTTCTGTAGTGTTTTGTACACCTACATTTGAGCTTTTTGGTTTGTTTGGTTTATTATTTTTTTTTTTTCAAACTACTTGTTCCAACTTCTCCACAACAAAAATATGGATTTTCAATACAAACCCTTTTTTTTTCATCTTTCAGTTTGAAGGGACTTACTCATTTAGGATTAAGTCTGAATATTTCTGCACCCAGCAGAAATAATTGGAATCTCACTAACATTTTCATGTGGACTTTTCCTGCAATTTTCCTTTCTCCCCCCAAAAAATCCTTTTAAGACCAGAAATATAACATTTATTTCCCACTCTTAAAATTAACGTTGAGAAAATACAAATAACATCCTAAAATAAAAATGCATAAAATCCCCAAAACATTTGGCCAAAACACATTCTGTGCTAAATAAGAATAAATTTGAATTTCTTCTCCTCCAAAAAATTGCTATCACTTTCTACTAGTTGTAATTTGTCAGATACATGGCTTGCGTTACTGAGATTGCTGTCTATACTGTAGTTTCATCCCTCCTCTTCCCTACCCTGCCTCTTTACACTCACATACTTTGGAACAGTGAGCCATTTCTTGATTTGGAAAGCTTCCTGTAGTTCATTTAAGCTGCCACAATCATGGAAAATAATCATAATCTCAGAGCAACTCCTTTTTCTGATTCTAATTCCTACACCTTAAGGTTTGCCTGAAACCAATGAACAGTTTTCACAGAGAAATTTAAAGGATTTCTAAGTACAGAACTGCCAAGATATCTCTTCTCATTTTTCCGACTTTAACTGCTGTGTGAGATAGTGCAACTTTCAGATATTAAATATATAATTTTTTTCAATTATTTTGTACTCCAGTCTGAACCATGAAGTCACTTTCAGCTACATTTGCAATTTAAATGATGAGTGAGTTTCAATTTGCCCATTCATATTACTCATCAAAGTCAAAGACCTACAACCCTAAGCATATTTCTCATTGTATTACTAAATTCAATATAATCTCTTTAGGTTCATGAAACATGTTCAGTTCCAGGAATATACTGAAAGTATTAAAATGATGTAAATTCAGCTTTCTGGAAGAACGCTTAAAAATTTCTTGCACTCCCATAGACTAGCATAAATAATTTATAACATGCAATAAAACCAGTATTTTAACTATATGCATCTTTTATTAAAAGCTCAGGGAAAAAAGAGAGTATTTACAGAAAATGGAACAAAATACAAGGCCTGGCAACATTTATCAGAGAACCATGGATTGTAAAGACAGAAAAAACATGCTCAATTTTGTGATTATCAAAATTTAAAACCGTTGGTTAGAAGAGGCTGCTAGGGGTCACCTAGTCCAACAGTCCTGCCCAAAATATCACTGACACTTCCTCAGACCAACCAGCTGGCTCTTTGTCCACTGTGGTTTCCAGTGCCTCAAACACCGAAGCTTGAACCACTTCCTACAAAAGATTATTCTCTTTCGATTTGCCCTCAGTCCAGTGGAGCTGGCTGATCCATGCAACCTCAGGAGGAAGCAGGATATTTTTCTAGGAAGGTAGGATTTCCTGTGGATTTCCTGTGGTTGCCTGGCTAGAAAGGGGCAGCAAGGCAGCACTGAAGAAAAAGCATGCCAGACAGCTGTTTTTTCATCGCTCATCACCACAGTCATGTCACTTGTGAGCTGTCCATGAGGTAGACAGTATTTTAGCTGGTATGACAAATTCACTTCCCCCTGGAGCAGAAAGCCAAACTGGCAGTGCTTGAGACTAGAGACAGACACAGCTCCTTAGAGGAAATACAAGCTGGTGTGTTTGCACACATGCGCCTGTTTTCCTTGAATGTGTTTCTACAATCTTATTACTTACTGGCTGCTTAAAGCATGGAATAACTTTGTTTGTTTCACCTGCCTAGCAAAAAAACCCCTAGCACAAGCCAAACAGTCTTATAGTCTTTATTTACATTCCTACTTACATGGGATTTTCTCATTTGAAGTCTTTCTGTATTATGCTAATAAGTAATCTGGCATAATTTTTCTCAGATTTTGATGATCAGAGTGAAACCCAAAATGTCGAAGCACAAGTATTGTGGGCAGGTCACCCAACTATTTTGGTCTGGGTTGCATACTACAAATCTCTCTAATACAGATTTATTTTTCTCTGTTCCAGTATGTGAACCATATCTCCATCAGGAATTTGCAAAACAACAATAAAACAGAGACAAGAGAATCACAATACAGACAATGTCTGCACACTGAAGATGTTGTTTTGATGGAAAGGATTTCACTCTGGGGGGAAAAAAAATCCAACTTCAAAACTGGTTTTGATCAGTTGGTAGAATCAAAAGTGAATGTTCCACAGTTTGATCTTGCAACAGCTGTGCACACCAGCCCAGGCTCTTCCTCCCTGCTGACTCGTCCCACACTGCACTAGCAGGAATGCTTGACTTGATGAAACTTAATCTTTTGTAAACTTCTCTAAATATTTATATTCATACAAAAAACATCATCCTGTGACAAAAGTGAGATGGATGTTCTTTGTGGCTTGAAGAAAGCACATGGTCAAGCAGGATAGACTAGAGGAGGGAGGGCAATAAGTTGGAAGGATAAAAGAGGAATGGAGAGTGCTTCTCTATGTTAATACAACAAAGACCTATTCTGGGTCTGATTCTATACTGCATTACTACTTAAAGGCTTCCCCCAAAGCTGGCAGAAAGTTTGGACATAAAATAGCTCACTATATAAAATGGAAAGGCTATTTTGATCTCTTCTCCTCTGAGACATAGGAGAAGAGAGCCTCTGTTCTTGCCCTGTGGCTTGGATAGCACAGACACATCTGCTTTGGTGCTTCTGGAAGGCAACACTCCCTGGAGCATTGGTGTCGGCTCACTTCCAAGATTTCTTCATGCAGCCTTGGAGAAAGAGAGGTACTAATGTTCAGTGGCTGCTTGAGAGCAACCACAGAAAACTCTTCAAACTGCAACAATACTTCTCAACCCACAGCCACATGTCAGAGTAGGACCAAGAAGTGTAGGATATGGATTTGGCAGTGGAGTACAAAAAGTCATTCAAAAGGGCAGGCCTTCCTGGAGAGCAGCTCTTCAGTTTACTATCTTGCCTGTTCCACAGCCTCTCTGTAAACATTATGGATACCTCCTAGAAAATGGACAGGTTTAACACCTTTTGGAGTATTGTCTGGCTACTCCCCAACTAGTTTCTGAACAAGCAGAGCTAAGGTCACCAAATAAAAGGACCACCTTAACTGCCAGATATATTTCACCCACACACAAAATACTTTCCTCACCAAGACTTCCTGAAATATCAGGAGGGGGAGATTATTCTAGAATAAGCTACTTTTACCAATGGAAAAATGTATGCTATCATATCATAAGCAAAAAAAGCCATGGTGCTAATTTTATATGATTATTGTTTTGAAAAATCAGTAAGAAAGGATTCCTAGTTTTATTCCTTGCCTGGTCATCTGCAGAGGATCAAGACCGGAGTACAGATATGGCTAGAAAGGGTAAGCTTCACTTTCCAATAAACATATGTGCACTTTTGATTTGCACTTTTGATGTGCAAGTTTTACAGTCTTTAGGCTTGCATGCGTTAGGATCTGAGGGCAATGAAGAAATCAATGAAAATGTGGCAGGAGGAAATAAGAAATACTGATAACTCAGAAGATATTTTATTGTTGTTTGAGATAATCATTATTTGTCTACAGCATATGCTCAGGATACAGACTTTATTTTGTTACCAGTCTTCCCATTTGGCAGGTTACCATCTAACATAAACCCAAATCAGAGTTATTTAACTACCAAGCATCACAGGCAACACAACGTTTCAAAATAATATGATTCATTAAGAAAGCATGTTTAAAACTGTGATATGGGAATAGTTAGGACAGGATGTGTCTGATAAAGATGAGGCCAGGTTTCTACCTCTGTTTCACAGTTTCTAATCTAGCCCATCCCATAGGAGAGTAATTTGTGTCACAGACATAGTAGGCTATTCATATGCTGCCTAGGGCAGGAAATGAATTGCTGGCCTGCATACAGTTCTTTGAGGACAAGTACCTACACTAAAAAAGTATGGGAGTATTTTCATTAGACTCTTCCCAAGCCAGTCTCCAGCAGCTGAAGAAAAAGTTGAGAAAGAAATCTTCCATTTTAAACGGGTTTTAATCCAAGTTCTGGCTGCTACTGTCATCTGGAAAGATGTAAACAGAGCAATAATACCATAAATGGGCCAGCTTGCTTTTTTCTCTACTGTCAAATAAATGTTTGTTTTAACGACAATTAATTGGAATTACGGAGCTTTAAAGAAGCATGTGGAACTCACAGCGAATTCACTGGACATTTTGACAGGGCTGTGTTTGGCTTTCCAGCATAAGCTTACCTACTTTCTCGAAAGGTCACATGGAGTTAAGTAATATATTACAATTTTAAGAGGGATTGGAACTCCTTTACCAGATTTTTCACAAAGATGAATGCATTATCTTGAATTTGGAATTCCAACAAGTATGTCTTAACTTGTTGAAAAACAAAAATCTTAAGAGCAATTTCTGTGCAAATTAGCCGTTAAACTCAGCAGATCTTTTTCTAGAGAGGGTAACTATTAAGCTCTCTTTAAAACACTTAAACACTTCTCTCCAGCTCCAATTTTCCATCCTAAATTTTTAGTTTCTTCTCCCTAATACATGCCTGTACAGTTGGGGTTCAGCTGAACAAACTTCATAAATGGGAAGAGATGAATCACAGAGAGCAAAAGCAGTGAATACAGTCTGCTGGATAGATTGGTGAAGTCCATGAGGTGAAGGTTTGAGTATTTTGGAGATTTGGGTAAAATCTTTTGTGCTACAAGGCATCCTGTGTGTCTTTGATGAGTCACTTAAGGCTGAATTCAGCTAAATAAATGCAAGCAATTATAGCACAGGAGACAACGTTTTGAACTAGGTTTACTTTGCAGTCAATAGAGAGAAGCAGGGAATTCATGATAAAAAGAGATCAGATCCTTAGAAGAAAGCACAGCCTAAAAAGTGCACATTTCTGTCTGGTGACTAAGAAGAAAGCCTAAGATAACTTGCTGAGTTGGGTGCTTCTGCAGTTGCATGAGATGAAGTCACATTTATCATTTGATTTTGAAACACACTTTTATTGAGAAGTATGGTGGCAAGATTTTAATGCCATTACAAGAGAGATGTTTGCTGATAAGTGTCATGAAACTTCTGATATGGAAGATTTTTCAAAAGAACTTGCACACTTGAAACATCTAGACAATTAAAAAATAATATGTTAGAAATAGTCCACTTATCAAGATTTTGCAGCTTGGTAAACTAGGCAATTTTTCTACTTCCTCCCTAATTCGAAAAATAGGGAGAGTTGCTTTTTGCTATCCTGTGGAAATACCATGAGAATTAACACAGAAAAAGTCTGGAATTCTCATACTGCAGTAATGGACAGACAAATTATCTGAACAGTACACATGATATATCAGGCAGCCTATTCTCCTTCAGCTCAGACTGAAAGTCTCGTTTTGAAGTCTGTTGCTCTTTATCTGATGACTATAGTGTCTTCACAGACACAGTCCCTGACTAGGACAAACATGTACAACACTATGACTGCAAAGTTACAAGAACACTCTTCCTATTCCTGTTCCTATCTTCCCATTCCAAGTGAAGATACGCATTAAGTACAGGGAGACACCGACTCTTGATCTAACTTTCAACCCTGGACACAAATCACTAGCCAGGATAACTCTAATTTTTATGTTATTTCTTATGTAAACTCCAATAGTTTATGAGTAGTGGTGAGTAGAAAGAGGGCCTAACAAAATGTTTAAGCAAGGGGTTAAAAAGAAAAAGGAAAGGCAGAACCATCTGGTCACAAAATAAAAAAAAAAAAAATACTAACAGTTGGCCAGCCTTACTCATACAGCAGCTCTCTACAAATACTCAAATACTTTTGTGAACTTTACCAAACAGTCTCAAAATGAGTCACACCATTAAAGGACAAAGAACTCAACAATATTACTCTTTCTAGAATAAATAAGAGCAGGAACATTTTCAACATTATCCTACTTGGCATGGCTTCCAGGTGTTCCACTGGCCTTTACAACTCGAACATCTGTAAGGTCCACTGCTGATTGTTTCAGCTGCTGAAGAGGCGAAAGAAAAACACTTGCTGCTCATTCATCAAGGAACTAACTCCCAGTGAGTCTGGAGCCAATGTATGGAAGAAAACGTGATTCTTAGAAGGGTAAGTATTCTTGTTTCCTTATGATGATTCTGTGTCACCACTAAACAGGCTTATGTACAGGAACCTAAACAGGGTTACGTGCAATGGCAGGTGCCAATATACATTATTGCACTGAAAAATAATCACATTATAACACAGCTCAAGGCCGGTTCCCAGGTCAGCATCATTCCCTGTGCACTCTGGTCTGAACGACTCACAAACTCTGTGAATGCTCTGGGTAGCTCCTGCAGAGATCCTCCCAGGGATGTCCCCTCCCACCACCACTGCAACCATTCACCAGAGCTGCCTGGCACCTGCTGCAGTGCACCATCACTCACAGGAAAGTCCTAATGGGACTGTCCTAATGTGATGGCAACCTGTGCTCCATGCATTTCCAGAACACACACAGCCCCCACATCCTCGTGTCCCAGCTTCCCATCTGTAAAATGCAGGTAAGGCATTCTTCCTCTTTTGTGTGGTTAGCCACTACACACTGGAAAGATACCAAATGCTCAGATACTATGGTATTAGGCTTGAAAAAGAAGGGAGACAGAAAAAACGGTCTATATGTTAAGGATACTATTCAAGAAATATAAATACTTGCTAAATTACTCCAATTCCCTTAATTGCTGTACTCAGTTGCTTCACAGACTAGAAAAAAAAAGTGCCTGATGTTTTACTAGTGCATTTGAGTGTGAAATAAAAACTCCAGCTGCACTAGGAAGATAAATTGCTTAAACAAAACATATTTTGAACCATTTCCTCACTGTTTCGTGATCCAAGTAAAACACTGCCCACCACAGCAGCGTAAATGGCACCACAACACAGTAAGTAGAAAATACAAAGCCCTGGGGCATTTGCATGGTGATTTTAAAGAACTGAATCATCTTTAAATATGCATACTAAAGGAAAAATACCAGGTTTCATCTTGAAATGTGAGGCAGAGTCGACAAAAGGCTGTAATAAGAGATAATCACATTACTGAAGTGTTGCATTAGTCAGTTTAGGAAACATACCCGTCTGCTGTTTACAAATCACTTGTAGGGTTTGGTAATTATCATTCTGTCTCCAAGAGGAATACTGACCTGCTTGCACATTTTGTGTCCTCCCATTAATTAAATCAAGCATCCACTAAGGGTTCAACCAGCTTGTACTTCACAAACTGGAGTCCTGCTGGCATTATGTTAGGGAAAAATGTGCTGTAATGAGGTTCATTATCTCAATGGCATTTTACAGGCAGAGTATTAATAGGGAAATGGACTAATGTGAGGTCATTATGGAATCAAAGCAAATACAAATTAGTTTTAATGCAACTGTTTACAACAGAGCATCAGTGAAGGCATTGAAGGAGAGGCTGAAGCAGCTGAATAAGGCAGAGAAAAGATGGCAAAAAAGAAATTCTGAGAGATGATATGACAAATTTAGCAACGTGGACAGAGGAATAAGATTTGGAGGACAGAGAAAAGGAGGTATCAAAAAGGACACAAGACAAGGACAATTGGCTTGTGCCTATGCCAACAGAGTATTAAACCAAGAGAAGAACTTCAATTAAATTACTTGAAATGCAAATTTTGCCCCTTTTATGCAGCAGCTTAATCAAATTCAAATACCTAACCATCTTTCTGGGATGAGGAGAAAGTACAGATGTGCATGCATGTACTGGAATGATCTGACGGGGAAGCTGGTAAGCAGTCCTGGCACACTCAAAACTGCTCCCAAAACAAAGGGTGAGAGCGTGACGGAGACCAGAGGTGCTTTGCTGCACAGCTGGTTAACAGCCTTGGGCATCCAGCTTTCTCCAGTAACTCAACTGGGCCTCCAAAACACAGTATCAATGCAGTGGATCCAGACTCTGCTTATTTATGTGGACTCCAACTTCAAATTTTTAAGTTATACAAAACCACACATATTTAAAAAGAAAAAAGTTACACAAAGTACCTGACAATACCTCATCTCATGCTGGCTCCAGTTTCATGGACAAATATTTAGCAAGGGATACTAAAACTTATCTCTTCGGCAGTACACTTTTATTACAACCATGGCTAAGACCCAGGTCATTATTTGCAGACGTTCTTATTTCAGTGCCTAAGGACTGTTACCATGCACAAGTACCTCTTTAAACAGAGTTTCAGCAGTCTACTGAAAATCTGGGTCAGGAAAAGGTCCATAACATTTTATGATCTTTTAACTACTAAGAAACCTCTAGTTTAGGTCATGTCCCTCAAAGATTCACACAGCTGATCTCCAAGGAAGAAGCTGCTAAATAATTACCATACATCCTCTTTTCTGTGAAGGGAATAATTGTTTACAATTACTGTACTAAACAGAAACATACATTATGTACACACACTGACTGAAAAGATGTGTATTTTGAGAATGAGAATAAACAAAACAAAGAATCCATCTGGATACAAACAACACCTTTGCAACACTGTTTGGAAGACTCTCTTATTTCAAGGAGGTCAAACCACTGCGCCAATCTGTTTTGCAGAGATTTACAATGGATAATGTGATTTTGTATAACTGAAGTGGGGGGTAGTAAATTAGTTGGTTGCCAATTGAGCAGGGTCTTGACAAACTTATCATGACAGCTTCACAGCAGCAAAAATTCAGTCAAAGCTGATCCACAGTCTATTGAAGACTACTGAAAAGGATTTCCAGAGTAGGATTCATCCAAACATATGCCTGAACTCTGTTCAACAACCAAACTCTGAGTTAGCTGTCTAAACTTCTGTACAGCTGAAAAAAAATTGGGTGCTTTCAGGCTTTTCTTTCTTTTAGACAAGAGTACGTTTCTAGTAGCCTAAACCAGGACTTAGTAAGCTTGCCTCTTTCTGTTGACTGTAAAGCAAGCCTAAGCTAATTAGTTCAGGTTTATATTAATTCTTCCTTCCCTCATTACTCAATGACTCCTTTAGCATTAGATGGAGCATATGCACTTTTCAAAGGTCTTACATTGTCCTCTGTGGAAATATCCTTACTGGATAGTTCCAGGCTAGCTTTTGATCAACCCACCTTTTTCACTGTGCATTTTCTACAGTCTCCAGCAGACAATGCATGATGCTGTCATAGTTTCATTTTTCTGGCCTGACGTATATTTGTACAAGCTACTGCAATATCCCTCTGCAGAGACATTCTTACCTTGTGTGGCTACTGCCATGATCTGCCGTCACAAGTCAGGGAAATCATGGCTCTTGGTCGTGAAACTGGAAGCAAACCCACAACCCTGTGTCGGATATCATGCCAAACTTTTACACTGGGAGAAACTTTAACAGGTATGGGAAAAAACAGTTTCTTCAGTCTCTTAATTCGAAATAAATTTTACTTGTTTGCACAGTCCTTGTAGTATTTGAGCCATTAGATCACCTAGCATCAGTTAGGAAACTGCCAAGACAACTGGAAGCTGAGCCCAGTTGCAGTGCTCAGCACCACACACCTGCAGACTCAGGTATGGCTTTCACCCACCCTGCAGCTCTTTTACTCGCCCAACTGTGTAAAGGGACATTTACATCAAGTGGTCCTGATTTTTATCTTCAGCCACCTTACTCACAAAACTACCTTACTAAAAAAAATCCCTACTTAAAACAAAGGGATGATGATGATGAAGGAAGGCAGTAGAATGAAGCTCTTCCTGTTTAATCCATTTCTGTGCAGAAACTTCTGGGGATTTTAAGTACTGAGTATACCAGTTTTAGAGCAAATTTACCACTTCAGCCTCCATTCTACAAGTATTTTTTTTTTAACGTATACACAAGCAAGAAAAAGGTCAAATGGAGATTATCAAGTTCCTCCTAGATAGTTTTCACTGCCCTGCAGCTATTTCAATATTTTTCTGTTCTGGCTGAAAACTGTTAAAACAAATTTGCATGGCATCTTAATGGGTAAAGGCTTTGTTGTTTTGCGGTTTTATTTAAATAAAAGATAATCCAAACGGTTTTACTGAAAATCAGTTTGCTGCACACTGTAAATGGACAAGGTGGAGAGAGAAGACAAACTTTTTTTTTACTGTCTTACTGAAATGACAGGTCTGCTCACAAGTGATTACAGAACTGTACCCACAAAAAGACCAGAACACA
Organism: Cettia cetti; assembly: GCA_013401135.1. NCBI lineage: Eukaryota > Metazoa > Chordata > Aves > Passeriformes > Sylviidae > Cettia > Cettia cetti. The sequence continues at coordinate 93,192 of VZUI01041748.1, forward strand.
GATAAAGGTCTTCACAGTGCAACATCATGACCTCTCTCACAAGTTCACCCTAATGAGCTGGAGAAATTCAAGGTTACTATATAGTAAACTATGAGATTGTTTCTATGCTCAGAGCAGCCCCAGAGCTGCCTGGAAGTCCTGGAAGAGACTAACCTCCCATTCAGAGAAAAGTGAATGGGCACAGATTAAATGAGTTCTTCTTATTTGACTTTTAACACCCATTTTGGGTACAGCTTCCATTACTAACCTGAACAACAACAACAAAAAAAGGCAGAATAAAGTGCCACACTTTACACAGGTGTACTATTTTTTTTTTTTAATATCTAGCTAATAATATAAAAATGCTTTTTGGTGCTCCATATGGTGGATGCTATCCCATTGACACCCAAAATCACTAGCTGGCTCCACTGGGCTGCAATGTTGGTGAAATCTTGAATGAAGCTGAGAGACAGAATTCTGAAGAAGAATCTGATCACACGTTACAATCACCAATAATTTTTTTGCTGCATAAAAAATTTGAAAATTCTATTGAATTCAGTAATTGTGCATGAAACACTGGACACCAAGCAACAGTTATTCCTGTTCCTTTACAGATAAGGCATTCATTGTGCTTCTCAGGGAGTCCTAGACAATTGTGCCCACAGTATATTATGGTCTTTATAGTGAATGTTATTTTATAACCCTAGCCAGCCAACTATATCTGTATCACATGTAACTATAGTGATGTTTTATAAACAACAGCAAGAAGACAACTGAGTGGTAAGTGAAGTCATTAAATCAACCAGTAATGACAGGAAGTTGAAATTAATATTATGGACAAAGGAAAAATAGAGAGCACAACCAAGAGATGACAAGTTAAAGCCAAAGAGGAAAGCTGAAACCACACGAAAGTGTTACTTTAAGAAAGTGTTTAATCAAATACACAAGTCCAATGCTCATTAGTTTTCACCATTTTGTCATAAAAGAAGAGCAATTCCACAGTGTTTCCAAGACACCATGGGAGGTAAAGTTTCTGCAATTTAAGACAATACTGAAGTAAAAAACTCTTTAATGTAAAACTCAGTGAAAAGCGGATTATGTTTGCCACAAATTTTGCTTTGTTTGTATTCTTAAATTTATTTGCATTTAAAATCATTCTTTTTTTCTTGCTGACTGCACAGCAGGGTCCTGCTATGCCAAAGCAGAGTTCCAGCTCGCTTAGTTAAAAGCTCAGTTGTCTAAAAAACATTATTTTTGGACTGTGCTTTTTCTGATTTGTTTTCAATGTCCAAAATGTTTCTTTACCCACAAAGGCTGAGAAATCGTCATCTGCTGTCTTTGAATTTTATCCAGAACTTAAAACTGAAACTTTTTTTGTACAGGTCAATACCAAAATCTTTTGTCTTCACAGAACTCCTTATGCTTGCAAAGATAAACACAGAGGTCACCAGTGAGTTTGACTTAAACTACATTAATGAAACCATCTGAAAAGTCAAGTAACACAAGAATTACCGTTCTGCATAGTTGCAGTATCTAAACTTCCAGTTTTATAAAGCAGCAAGTGAAGCTGGGTGACATATAACACTGCTGTGTAAATAGCCTTCACTTGGAGGTTAAGAGTAAAGACAAATAAATTCATATCAGCTTCTCATCTCTGTACCAACTTCTATGCCAACAAGCTGTAACTGCATGTTCTAAGGAACATACATTGTTCAAATGTATTACAGAAAACATTATTCCCTTTATTAACAAGGAAAAATATGATGTATATCCACATGAATATTCTGGATTTTATCAGGAGCAAAATCAGAAGAAATTTTTTTCCAATTTTTTTTTTTATTGCTACAGAAGTTCATCTGAAGACCTAAGGAGTCCATTGCACCCTAAACAGCACCTATCAGCCAAGTTAGCTGAATCTTTCTCCCTCAGAAGTCACCTATGAAAGACATCAATTAAAGGATAATCCCTTGCAGTACTTTTTTCACTGACAAACAGACAAACCAGGTTACTTACCTGAAAACCTCCTGCCTGCCTTCCAGTCACTCTGTCACAAATATTTGGGTGCTAAGCTGAGTCTGGAAGAGTGCCAAGAGGACTGCAGGGCTGGGCTGGCAGGAACCAGTGTGGGATGCAGCTGCAGATTCCTGAGATTCGCACCAGCATCATGAACGGCATGATGGGGACATGAGCAGAGCTGCTGCCCCTCAGCCCATCCTTGGCTCCTCAAACCCAGAGAGGTATTGTCTCAGAAAGGTCTCCAGCTGCTCTGCTCTTGGGAAGTTATGAGGAGTCTTTGAAACCCCAACTGGAAAGTGAGCCATGGGCAAGCAAGGTGGCAGCTCCCACAAGGTGTAATGAAAGGGGTCAGGCTGTTTTGTAGCTGTGGCCAGCTCTGGGAGAGACGTAAGGCAAGACACACAGGGCACACTCCAGCAGTGAGTGAGGACTGAAGGGTTTGGCTCGTGGCAAGTCACAACAGGCAAAGCTGACAATCTCCCAGCCTGTCACAGCCACACAACTGATAGACACTGCAGGGTAAAAGCCATAGAAATTCTGAACAAAGGCAAGAAACAAGTTTGCAACCCATGTGAACACTGCAGACAGGTACATGAGAGGCTTTCAGACTTGGTCTTGCAACTCCCTCCCAGGACACTCTGGGACTTGGGGATAACACTGCAGGCCTAAACAAAAGCTGTTTTCTACCACTGAATGTATGCATGGAAACACAAGCCCTAAATCAAGCCTGTTATAATGTCTATGTGCAGTATGTTGCCAGTCGTGCAAGACTGGAGACATGTACCAAACCTGAATTGTACTATGGATACATTCAGGGACAATAAACCTAATCATAGCATGAAAAATTCAGGCTAGACATCAGAAAATCCCTCCCTGGGAAGGGCAGAAAAACATCAGAAGAGATGCCGCTTGCTGTGTTACTAACTTGTATCCTACCACTCTTCAACTCCCTCATTTTTTTTTTTTTGTCCTCTGATATTACACACTTCTGTTGTGTTTTTTCAAGAACCCACAATAATCTCCACATGGCTGTAAATACAACCAATCCTATTAACAATGGTGACAATTACAAGATACATAACATATATTCAGAATCCACCTTACAAATATAAGCCCCAACTCTTAAACCCCCTCTCTTTATAAAAAGGCATAACTAATTACCAGCAACATAAGTAGATGCTGGAGAACTAACTGTTCTTGTAATAGTTTTGCAGGATCAGGCCCTGAAAGCAGAAGATACAGATGGTGAACACAAGATACACACTGAGTGGAAACAATTCTCCTTTTCCCCAGTGGCAGAATGCCAGTTAGTTAGAGCCTGCTAATGATGGTACAAGAGGAAGAACTGTCATGCATCTGTGCCAAATTTACTCATATAAAAAGAGAATTTGGCATCAATATCTGTTGCAGCTAATCAACAACATGAGATAAGTGGGGCAACAAATTATGCCCCTTTTAATCAGCTAGCACTGTCATCTTCTTTATAAACAGGGAGTTTCTAAATTTGTTTTTGGTAAGTTTAAAGCAGTAAAAGAAGATGGAAACATCCTGTTAACAAAATACTGGCTCGACCATCAAAGGACTTCCTACAGACTTTAGAGCATCTTCAAAACACATAAATAGCATCACTCCATGAAGAAAATCCAGGAATGAAGAGCAGATTCATCACTTGGTTTTTAAAAGCTATTTGAGAAATACTAAATTATTAGATCCCAATTGTGGATTTCCAACAGTGTGACTTCACTGTATTGATGAAGAAATAAAAGTTTGAGGAATTAGGCCTTTCTTTTACTTTTTGCTTGACTAAACAACCAGATAATGTTATTTCACCTCTTGTAAAAGGGAGCAGAATGAAAACCCACAATTTTACCAGCTTGTCTTCCTTCAGAATGCAAATCTTCTCTGAAATAACTAAATGCCAACTCTTTTGGTACTCAGAAGGTGTCACCTGGCTTGAAACATATATCCCTGACATAAAAAACCTATAAGGGGGAATTCCCACATCTCCTGATACATCAACCCCCTCAGAAGAGCTCCAGAACCATATCCATTTATATTTTAGCACTCCTCAGTGTGAAAACCCCCAGTTATAGATATAATACTTTGCAAAGAACAACCATTAAAAAACCACAAAGCTCACCTGGATTAAAAACGGCCTAGGTATTTAAATAAACTTTTCTTCAAGTGTTACAGGTCTGAACACATGATTATTTAAACAACAACAACAACAAACCCCCACGCCTATATGTTTATGCATTAAATTACTAGGAAAATCTAGGTTTTCATCCAGATTTGAAAGCTCCTTGTGAATGATGTTAGTAGACATGGCAATCTATACAAAAATCTTTCAATATTATAGAGCGGTATGAAATCCAGTAATTCAAAACTAACTCAGCTGAAAGCCAAATGAGAAGCTGCATGGTTTGCCTGGTTTGTGAAAGGCTCAGAACCTTCCAGCACTAAATGATTTGCCAAAAAGAAACACTTGACTATAGAGGCTGACTATAAAACCTTTGTTTATAAATGCATAAGGCAACTGCCTGAGGAACAGCCCAGCAGTGCTTTAGTCCTGCAATGTCCCCTCATCTTGCTTTCTCTCTCTGTGAACGAGAAATTAAATTCCCCTGAGAGTTTCCTTGCCATTGAAAAAACATTTCAACAATCCACATTGCAGGAATTACTCCACTGACCACTAATGCCAAAGGCCCAAAACCACTTACACAGAAAGAAGATGCATTTTGCAATTTGGAGCTGCATTTATGAAGCAATGAAAAATTGATGGTTTCCTTTTGACTGCTGTAGAAATGGCTATTTTGTACATTTCTTTCCTCAGGGAATTCATTGTTATAATTTTCCATTGGAAAGTTTCTGTATTACTGCGCTGCTAAAGTAACTGCAATGATGACCTAATCTGGGTCATCAAAAACCTAGGATTAATCACATGACTTAAAACAAACAAACAAAAAATTGTTATATAAATTTGCTTGCTTGATTATCTGCAATTATTTCTATCAAATCCTATGCAGTGTTCTTCAAAATGTTAAAACACGGGCTGTAAGTTCTGCATTTTTCACCTGTAACAAATAAAAAAGTAATTTACATTTCATTTTTTAAATGTTATTATCAACAGCATATGCAGTGCAAACAACATCCACTGCAGGATGCCAAAGAAACAACAGAAACATTAATCCAGCCTCAGAAAACCCTGCAAGTTGGGCAAGTATTAACCTCAGGTGTTGTGAGGTTAAGCTGCTTGCCTATGGTCACACAGTGAATTTGACAGGACCAGGAACAGAGGCCAAATTTCAGGATTCCCCAGCCCAATCATAAGGCAACACTGATGTAATTGCTTAATTTTAATTTCATGTTCTGTACAATTCATGTTTCTAAGTCTCCAGAGCTTGTGCCAGCAGGTATTAATGCTTTACTTCAGGTTCAAAAGTACGACGTACACTAAAAGCCATTTTTAGGTTAGTGGAAATGAGCTGGCCCATCTCAAAACACTGAGCTGTTTAGAGCACTGGGATGCAGCCCTCAGGCACCAGCACCCATCATCAGAGCTGGCAATGCAGCACAGGGTGCCCTGAGACATTTCCATACAGCTCCTCAATGTGGAACCTTTACACAACCCTGAAATGCCACCAAGAGAGGTTATTCCCATTGGCTTCAGCACACTCTCAGTAGGTAGGAGGGTCTCCAGTGTGTTTCTGCAGGGGGCAGGCATAGGATATTCTGGCTCCAAAGATCAAGCAGTGGCTCATTGGAACTGTCAGAGGGTCAACTGCCTCAATTCCCCAGTCCCATTTCTGCTGACACAAGCGTGTGCCCAACAGGTCTCTCTGGAAGAACTCCAAATTGTTTCTTTCCAGGGGTCGCAAGAGTACCCAGACGTGGAGAGCTAAGAGAAGCTGCAGGTACCCACCCTTTGGAAATTCATCATTTACACTGCTCACAGAAGAAGCATGGAGAGGCACATATGCCTCAGACCATCACACAAGTAGACAATCCCTTCTTGTGTCCAGAAACTACCTCCAGAACGCACTCAAAACCAAAGTCTGCCATTCCAGGAAGTTTCACACATGAATAATACAATTTCAAAATTTCTTTTTACCTTCCCTGTTTTCATTGTGCCTTTTCTCTTGCTAACTGACTGCAACTTCCCCACATTTTTATTCATATTTTTCCCCTGACTTGCATGGTTTGTTGCTCCAAGTGGTCCTAGACATTTTGGGGGTTAAGCAACATCTGCTCAGATAATCAGAAGAGAAGAGATTAACAAGTCAGAGAACAGTCATTACCTGCAGACATTCTGAAAATAGCCATCTCCACAAATCCAAGGGACAGAGCCATCAATTACAGTAATCCTACAGGAAGGCAGTATTTGCATAGAAAAAGTATTTTAACCTTGTAAGTAGAACACAGTGAAATAGGTTTCTCTAGCTCCAGAAATGTCAACTCCAGTATTTCAGGAAATAAACAGTGAAATTAGTGCTTGCAATGCCACTAAGTGTAAACTATGTCATACTTCTAGGGATCAACCAGTTCTAGAATAAGAGACTACTTAGTATGAGTGAAAGAAAACCAAAAGGCACCTAGACAATAACATCTTATGCTCTGACAATCACCTCTGCATGAATGTCTGGGACTACCTGCATCTACAATAGAATGCATATGTTTAATGCTGCAGCCAGAGGCATTCCGGTTACTTGGACAGTGCTAAAATAAAGACATTCTTTCTTGAGGAACTCCAGCTCAACTTGAATGTCAGATCACTCCTTAACAGCTCCTAGACTTCATCCTTCTTCTTTTTTAATTTGAAGTATCTACTTAATGGAAAGACTACTGTATTCAACTAAGAATCTGATGGAAATTTTATTTTACTATCTTGGATTTCATTACAAAAGTTACTTGAGATATACAGATATATAAAACTAGATTTTTTAAAATCAAGCCTGTTTTGAGAACAGTTTTTGAGCTGCAGTTTTATAAAAATCTTTTAAAGATGCTGTAAAAACTTGTTTTCCTTTCGGTTTTAAAATTCTATTTTCATCTTAGTTTAAAGGTAAGTTCAAAAAACTAGGATGTTGTTTTTCAAGAGCATCCTAAGAGAAAAATTGAAGAATTATGTATAAAAGCATTATATAGTTTTGAAGCAAAAATTCTGAGGAAGTGTTTGTAAAATTTAAGTAACTTTCAAAACTGTTAGAAACACTTTGACTTAGTGACTTTAAAAACTTTAACTTGGTGATTCTCTTAGTTAAATAAAAAAAATGTCTGAATGCAAAATCATGTTGGTTAGGTGGCTGCAATTTAAATTTGGTACTGTAGCAGTAAAGATAAGGAGACATGGGTAAGGCTGAGATACACAAACCTACCAGGCCTGCTGTTACCTTAAATGACATCATTTCACAGCACCTCTCCGTACATGGGGAACAGCACAGTACAGACCAATTCCCTCCCAAATTAGAAAAATAAGACTGGACCAAGACACTTTCCCTGGCAGAGACCAGGCAGGTCATGCAGCTGGAGACACCTGGGGTCTGATGGGGTCATTTGAATTGTGCCAGTTTCTGAACACTTGTCCTGAGAAAGTGGGTGTTCACCTGGCAACCCTGCATGTGGCCACCTACCTGCTGAGGACAGGGAGACAGATACCTGGCATGGACTTTAAAAGGGACAATCTGAAAGTCCTCTGTAAAGTTCAAATTCTTGGAAAATTTTGTGACAGCATCTAGGACATGACAATGCACCTGTTTAAAATGAATGAAATGCACTGAATCACAACTGACACACTTTTTACCCAGAAGCTCATACAGGGGTTTTCCCACAGAGCTGATGTGGGTTGATAGCCCCTGCAGGAAGCACGGGAGCTCTTTCCTGCTCAGGTCTGAATGTGCCAGTGTGGAGAAGATTCAGAGCCTCCTCATTCCCAGCTGAACAAACTGGCCAGAGCTCTGGAATGACTGCCAGGACTGGTGGGCCCATGCTTTGCTGCCCTGTCTCCAGTCCAGCAGATCACCCCTTTCTGAGCTGTTTGCCCTCTCGGGTGGGGGCAAACCCTGCTAGCACAGCAGAGAGGCAAAGCCCCAATCAAGGAAAGTTAAATGAGCTGTAAAGGGCAAATAATGTACAAGGGGTACCATCTGGCAACAATATAAGGAAAAAAAACCACCAAAACATTAAGTGGGTTACATAAACCAGTGCCCTAAAACCTACATACAAAGGCAGCTAAGGACACTGCCTCACTCAGCCTGAAGTACCACTGGCCAAGCACTGAGAAAAGAACAAAATTAAAGTTATGCAATGCCTCACATTAGGCCTAAAGTAAATCAAGTCAGGACATGCACTTTGACAGCATCGTGAACCAAACCAGCTTGTGTTGCTGGGTACAACCCCTGAGCTCCTCCCCATCGCCATGGCAAACTGGGATGAGTGGGAGATAAGCAGGGGCTGCTCTGGCTGCAGGAGCCCCAGGCTGTGTGGGACACACACACCCCTCCCATCCCCTCCAGCCAGGCTTCAAGAGGCAAGTACTCCATGGTCCAACTCACAGCAGGCTCACCACAATAAGAAAAGTCCAGCACTATCAGAGAATTAAGGTCTGAACTGAGGTCAGAGGAAAGAATCTGGCCCAACACTGGTTTCTAAGCAGTAGAGCTCCTGAATAAGCAAACTTTTAATTTTTCCTATGAGCTATATGGTATGCAAAAAATAATAAACAAGCAGAGAGCGGAGCATAACACAAAAATACTGTTGTCTAGATTTTACTACAGGTATAGTTGCACAACGTTCACAATGCTGTAATACTTTGGCTTGATCTGTTTCAGTCACCCAGTACCAAACTGATTTACCTTTATTCCTAGCAGAATTAAATATTTTGATAACTTCTCGGTAAAGTAACATTTAAATAACACACAAATGCCAATTTTGTATTAGCTTTCTCTAAAGGGAATTGAATTTAAGACCAAAGTTTAAAAAAAGCTAATTAAAAACTTCTACTGAATTTTAAAAGCTCTGTGCAGCTACTTCAGATGATTGCTCATAAATTCAATAAAACCCTAAAGATTACTCATGTCTAGCAGTGTTATCATCAAGGACAAAGTAACTTTCTATTTCATTTTACACAGAAAATGGACTTTTATTATGCTGATAATCACACCTACACACTGAGTACCCATCAGTGCTGGAAGCTGAAAGCTATGAGCAAGTCTTATTTCTCATTTTTAGAAAATTATAATCTTTTCAGATAACTCCCTCAGACTTTAGAACTGGGGGTTACACTTTTCATAACAATATCTATTAGTTCGCTATCAAGTGCCCTTACCATCTTGCAAAGTTTCTTTTTATTTAATAATACATGCATACTCAAATATATATTGAGTAAGAATTTCTAATTGAAACTGAAATAGAATCTCATAGAAAAGATCCACAGTGTTACATCTGTGGATCATTCATATGGGCCACTATAATTTTTAACATGAAATAAAAGTTCAACATTGAAAACTTCTACTGCATGTTACAGAAATATTTTAAAGAAACTTAAAGATCTATGAGACTCCGTATGGTTTAAGAATAAGAATTTTAATATTTGAATCTGAAATTTTCATCAAGGATCAAATTAAGAGAATGGGAACTCTGCCTTTTTGACCTGTATGATGCTTCTTAACCATTTAACTGTCCTTGGACTCATTTTTTCACTCACAAATATTGGCATAGAACATTCCACAGCAGGCAGTTACCCTTCCCAGAGGAAATTCCCCAAATATCCCAAAATTTGATCTTAATATTTACTATTGACATTTCCTACATGCTGTCATAAATTCTATGTGACTTTCAAAACTTGTTAAACATCACTTGCAAAACAGAACAGCCCTCAAGCTCTTCTGCAACTGTGGCAGCCCTTAACAGCATCACACACATGTTGAGAAATATTCAAGCAAGCCACTGACAAGAAAATGTTAAGATACAGAGGGTGAAAACATTTGCTTCCCTATTCTGGACCATCTACCCTTTCCTGAGAAAACTACTGAATCAAGTCAGATGTCCTTTTTTTTAACTGAGGTTTTCAGCTTCTTATTCATTTTCTTAAGGTCAAGTATGCAAGCTTTCCCCACATCCAGACTAATAATTTCATTTTTCCATCATAAGCACTGAGTTCTGGAAAAGTGTCAAAATTTTCTGAGTAGGAACTGACACAGAGGAAGATTTACTGACAGGATTAACATTTCACTAGTAAAAATAAGAAGCATATCAAACATCTACTTTATGTTTTAAAAAAATAGAAGACAGCTAAAAAAAAAAAGAAGAAAGGAAATCAAAACTGCCCATCATTAGGGCTACTGGCAGCTGAGCAGGCTGCTTTTCAGTTTGCTCAGTTTTCTCTCATTGTTTCTTTTTACTCCCATCTGCCACTGTGTCTGTCTGCCTTGCCGTGCTCTCCACTGTCCTGTGGGTGCCTGACAAGTTCCCTGGGTAGGGTCACCTTGTATCCCCTGGGAGCACCAGGGTGCAGGACCATGGCTGCTGGCCAGGGATGCTGTTCCTTCTGGCAGAATGTACAGTAAGCAAGAACAAGGATGGAAAATTCCACTGCATTCAATGTAGCCAGTGACTGTTACTATTCTGTGTTTATATCTGTCTTCTGTCCCCAGGCAAAATCCTGTCCAAACTCCCATTCAGAGTACAGCTGAGAGGAGCAGGAAGGGAGAAGGTCCCTACAAGGAACCTAGGCAGGTTGGACAACTTCTTGCTTTTACTCCCATCAAATGTCCTGGGCCACCCCTTTGTGTTTTGTCAGCCCCCAATCATAGGACCTACCCCCATTATTGTGCTAAATTATTTAGTCTTCTTAGGAGTTCACTGACAGCTGATAATCTGCCTATCATGACCAATCTGAAAATGGAAAATGGTCACGCACATTTTAAAACAGTCTATCACATCATCTGTATTGATTATCTTTTGGAAGCACTCCAAGAGACTTCATTCTGGAAGTCAATCTAAAATAAATATGACCTGAATTTATCCAGTACACGTTGAATGAAGCCTTGTTACTAGGCACCTAGTTGGGGATTTTTCCTATAAAAATCACACACATTTTAACAATATATTGTGGGGATGCAGAATTTGTTTTATAGATTTTAGATATAAGTTTAGGATTTTTATTATAACTTTTGTGTAGTTTTAG